>JAQQSW010013020.1:0-12406 GCA_028646575.1 Pseudocheirus occidentalis
CTCTCTCTCTCTCTCTCTCTCTCTCTCTCTCTCTCTCTCTCTCTCTCTCTCTCTCTCTCTCTCTCTCTCTCTCTCTCTCTCTCTCTCTCTCTCTCTCTCTCCCTACAGGAAGGGGAGAAAGGTGTTAGCTGTCTGTGTTTAATCTTAATCGTAGCTGCAAACCTCCAAAAATCCACTTAAATATTTTAGCAGTTGTGAACCATAATTCGGAAATTTCCCATAAAGATATCACTTTTTAAAAATTACATTTTGGTCTCTAATTAGTTTATAATGCCATAAATTTCCACAAACCCGAAAAAAACCCTTTCTTTCTTTTTCTGTCTGTATTTACTCTGTAACCTCCAACCTAGTCAGAGTTGTGAAGGCGGAGAAAGAATTTGACCATTTTCCTCCTTATCTCCCATTGAAAATCTAGTAAAAAGGTCAGTGAGAATAAGACCATGCTTAGTTGTTTTAGATATGGAACCTGGTCAGTCTTGCCCACCTTTGAAAGCTCCCTTTTGGTGATTGATCTCAGATTGGCTCTTCTGACTCTTGGGCCAACTGTCAAAGTGCTTACATAAATCACTTACTTACTGCTTACATATTAAGGAAAATCCATTTATTCCTATGTTTACATAAGTATTTTTTAACATCTCAATGGGTGTTATGTTTTGTCAAAAGTTTTTTAAAAGTATCTATTGGTGACTTTTATTGTTTTTACTATTTAAAATATCTTTTATCTTGATAGATTTTCTGTTATCAAAACTAGCCCTGCCTTCCTGAGATTTGAAAGTCAATCATTTCTTCTCCTCTGTTGGAATGTAAGAGCTTCATCATTGCACAGCCCCTTCCAAACAATGAAATTCAAACTTTTAAAATCAAATGTTTAAAAAATATATAAGTATATATAATTAATACATATAATATTTATAAGTATTATACATATATAAAATATAATATCTATGTAAAATACATATATATTTAACTATTTTACATGCAACTAGGAAAAAGATATACAGGCACTGGGGTATGGAGATCCATTTTGCCCTCCCGGAAAGTCTGAGGGGGGTTTGGGGAGGATATGGGAGAGAACAGATTGGGGGAAGGGCATTCAGTGGGATTGCTGTTTTGGGGTGGTGGGTAGGAGAAAGATGGGGAGAAAATTTGTAAAATCTTGTGGAAATGAATGTTGTAAACTAAAAATAAACATTAATAATTTTAAAAAAGAAAAAAGAAAACTATTAAATTAATAAATAAAATTAAGACCTGACTTTATGAAAAAAACAACCAATAAAATTGATAGACCTTTAGTCACTATGATATAAAAAAGGAAGATGAAAACCAAATTATGAGTATCAAAAATGAAAAGGGAGAATCTACCTCCAATGAAGAAGAAATTAAAACAATAATTAAGAATTATTTGGCCCAATTGTATGCATATAAATTTGACAATCTTAGTGTAATGGACGAATATTTACAAAAATATAAGTTGCCCAGATTAACTGAAGAGAAAGATTATTTTGAAAAAAAAAAGTGAAACATTTCCTGTGCACAGAGAGCTTTCAATCTAATATTGGGTATATGTGTGTACACATGCACACACCCATGTATACACACATGCATGCATAAACACACATGTAGATGCACATGCATATGTATACAGACATACAAACCCACAATGCATAAACATACATACACATGCACACACACGCATACACACACACCCAAACATGCATGTATGCATGAACACACATATGTATGCACGTATACTTATACACACCCACACATGTATGCATACATAAACACACATGCACACAGACGCATGTATACACATGCAAGTGTGTATGAACACACATGTATACACACATGTACACACATACATACATAATGGAAACAGTATGATTTGGAGAGAGAAGATACTTAGGAACTAAAGGAATCAGCAAAAACTTCATACAGAAGATAGAAATGGAGCCCAATTTTGAGGGAAACCAGGGATACCCAAGAGGTAGAAATGAAAAGACTGAGTGTTTCAGGCACATTCAAGCCTGAATCACATATTAATGTCAAACTTGACTCCAACACCCAATCAGCTTAGCTCACTGAATCTCAAAGTCCACCTAAGGTTCTGTTTTTTTTCTGATTTTCTTTCTCATTGGTCATCCATCTCTATTAGATTGGAAGTCTTCATGACTCCACTGGGCAGAACAGAAGTTTTAATTATTCTAACAAATGGAGCTATCTGAAAGGGGACTGGGCTTCCAGAGGAGGCAGGAGGATCTTTCCTCCTCTCAAGGCAGTTTACCACTTGTTGGATGTGTACAGATGTGGAGGGTAGGTATTCTCTGAGGGCCCTTCATTCTAGGAGTCTGTTTATCAAAATGAACTTAGTGTGATTTAGAGGGAATCCTCAAGTTGTGAAAAGGTTATATTCCAAAAATTCTTTTATAAGTTAGTTCTTTGAAACTCATAATGCATTTTCAAGAGAAACAGTATTATAATATTACAAGTTCTGTTCACAGACTAGCTCAGGGGTGGGGAACCTGTGACCTTGAGGCCACATTTGGTCCCCTAAGTCAAGTGTGGACCTGTGTAAAACTCAGACTCAGTCAAAAGACCACACCCAAGGACCTAGAAGGCCACCTGTGACCTCAAGGTCAGAGGTTCCCCACCCCTGGATCAGCCTATTGAAAGCCATTACCCATAATGTAGCTGAAATTTTGCACATTTTGAAAGTAGGAGAATGCAGTACTGCTCCAGATCCTAGTGATTACATAAATTCAGAAAAAAAAATTAAATCAAAGTAGCTTTTAATTTATCTTGAACACTGATCCCTGCTCCCCTAGGATGTCCTTACCTTTTCAGGTAATTAAGGATCAATTAATAGGCCTGAGGGAAAGAACTTCTTGAGGAGAGAAAGTATATGGTCTGAATAATTTTTCAAAGGAATAAAGAAAATATCAATTTAAATCCATAAAAAATTCATACGTAATCAAATCCACAGGCTAGTTGGGAAGTGGGAAAGAGAGGGTCATATTGGTCTAAAGACAGGGAAATTAACCCCATCAAGGGAACAAACTGTAAAAAGGAAGAGTAAGTATTGGAGAGATGGTTTTCTCATCAACTCCACTGAATGAGGATGGTGAGGTTTGGGTTTTTGTTTGTGTGGCAAAAGGATATGCATCCCTCCTTTCTCTATTGTGCAGGTGAGGCATAATGGGAGAAGCTTTATACAAGGAGGCTGAGAGGCTGACAGAGACTTTTGTGGGGTTTCTGAAAGGAATTCTTAGTCCTCACTAGGGTTTTCACAGGTCTTTAGTTTCAGTTCTTTATAATATCTAATTTCATTTAATAACTAAAGTTTTCGTCTTCTTTCGTGTGAGTATAATACTCATAGTTTAAACAGGGTCTGACTTCCAGATAGAATGAAGCAAGCAGACGTTTCATGGAGTAAGTGGTCAGTTGTTAGAAAAAACACAAACAGGAAATATCAGTTTAAAGACCGTTATGCATTCACAGACGGTACAGTGGATAGATTTCTGGACCTAGAGTCAAAGAGACATCAGTTCAAATCCAACCTCAGATACAGCTGTGAGACCCTGGAAAAGTCACTTCAATTCTATCTGTTTACTCCTCTATGAAAATGGGAAAAATAAAGGTTGTTAGGATAAACGATATCTTTAAAGTGATTTTTAACATGATTAAAAAGCAATAAAAATGCTAGCTATTGTTATTATTACATGAGATGGATTTTGCTTGAGATGGAACCTACTGAGTTATACAAGAAGGTACAGGTAGTCTGGAAGGTATGGTTCCCCACATTAGCCACAAGATGGCACTGTAAACCAGAACAACTTGACACATCCCCCCTAATAATCCCTTCCACCTTCCCCCAAGGATTGTAGTGGAGTGAGTATGGAAGGGGAGTGTGCTTCTGTCAGGCATGGAATGCATGGAGTTTTTGCCAGTCTAGTGTTTGTACCTTGAATCCAACCTTTAATGTTTTAACAGTGTAAGGAGGTGATGCCCCAGAGAATAAATACATTTGTTTTTCTTTTATAAAAAAGATGTTTATAGATTCCTTTGGAAATGTATATCTTTCAGTTGGGGGGATCGAGAAGGAGTTAGGAAAGAAGAAGCAAAAGGTCAGAGAGCAAGCTCTTGTAGTTTTCAGGCAAAGATAAGAAAAGAATTAAATGAAAAATTAAAAAACTGAAGGTGTCACAAAAGTAGAGAATGGAAGATTGCTAAAACGGCCATTTAAGGAGAAAATTGAACAAAATTTCAAGACTTTATCTCCAGTTTTTCTCCTTGTAAGCCAATGATCCATCCCGTTTATTCAGCTGTCAAGCACACACTGACTATGACCCCTCAGATCTCAAATGAAAGTTAACCATATGAGTAAAGAATGGGAGGGTAACAGCAAGTCCTGAAAGGTACTAGAAGATTGTTCTTTCATTGTTTATAGTAGCTCCAATTGAGTTCAGACTTAGCGCTCTCTCCATACAAACCAAAGACTTTGTAGTTTTAAATTAACTAGGACTCAGGGCTGTGATTGGTGCCAGTCCATTTCTTTGACATAAGACTCACTATTGATCGGGTCCTGATTAATGGCTAATATTGGCATGTCTTTCTAAAACGTCACCTAGAATTTTTAATGGGAATGAAAGCCCTACAGAGGTGAGAAGATTTCATTGATGCTACAGTATTGGATTAATTTCCTCTTGTTCCATATTTATAGACCTACTTATTCCTTTAATAATAAATTCTGAAAGAAGTATTTAATAGAATTGTAACAAGGAATTTGAGTGCCTAGGGCAAATAAAGTTTAGGGATTATATAGGTGTGTGTGTGGGGGGGTAGAATATGACCATGGTTTGGGAGTTTACTTTCCAGCCAATTGCTTGGTCATGGTCTATCTAAGAGCTATTTTTCTCCCTTCTCCAGGCAGAACAAGGGACAGAAAAGTATGTCACTTTTTTATTTTTGGTTTTGAAGTCTTCTGTGGTTGGAAAAGGGTCTGGGACATGTCTGATGTACCATTCATTTCTGAACTGTCTGGGAACTGTGTTACTTTTCTGCTAAGGGTTGCAGCTTCTCAGGTAGAACAATATTTCTCCAGTTGTCCCCATTCCTACATGCTTCCTGTTGTAGGACAGACCCACCATGGGCAAATAACTTCCCCACACTTGTGTTCCTTGGGTAGAGGAACACTATGGGGAGGAAGTATCCTAAATTCAGTGCCAAGGGGGCAGAACTTCAATTGCATAACCCTAGTTATGGTTCTGAACTTTAATCTTACCTCTAAAATTCACTACAGTCCTCCTCAATCAGTATAAAAATATAGACTTGAAAAGGATATAGCAGAAAAGTGTTGTTGAAATAAAACTAGTAGTGTCTCTGTAGAAAACGGCTTTGTTGTTGTTGTTCTTATTTTTAGCAGACGTGACCTGAAATATTAAAGTTCCACTCACTCAGACATAATATTCTTTACCCTTTAGGCAAAGGTTTTAGTCATTTAACATGTTGCTGCAAGCACGGTATTAGACCAAGTAAGCTATCAGGAGACAAACTCCTTGAGCAGAACCAGTGCCGGCTTCAAGGAATATCAGTTAGTCACGTGACTCTTTTTTCATTGGCATTTTGCAACAGCGAAGATTTCTTCACCATTTCAACAAAGAGCAAGTGCAGGGCTGGGCATCCGCCCCACCCATGAGTGCATGTACACAGCCATGAAGTCAACCTTCCTTGTGTTTATTGCTGCCTTATGGCATCATACAGAAGTTAAAAGGTTTTGACATTGAGTGCCACACTCATAGTGGTTACAGTTGACAAAAAGGGAACAATGCTTTCATTTCCATGGCGTCTTTCCAAGTATAAGAACATTTTGTGAACATTTAACTCAGTGCTTGACGTGTTAAGGAGCCAAAGAGAGAAGTTCCATTGTACATAGCAATAGCCATGTTGTAAGGATAATCAACTGTCGTAGACTTAGCTACTCTAACGAAGAAGTGATCCAATATAGTTCCAAAGGATACATGATGAAAAATCCTGTCACCAGAGAGAGAACTGATGAACTCTGAATACAGATAGAAGCATACATTAAAATCATCTTAATCGTTTCATTTTGCTTATGTTTTCTTTTGCAACTTGGCTAATATGGAAATGTTTTGCATGACCTCACATGTATAATCAAAATTAAATTGCTAATACCACTTATAGGACTGTATTACAAAGAGATCATAAAAATGGGGAAAGGACACACATATACAAAAATATTTAAAGCAGTTTTTTTCTGTAGTGGCCAAGAACTGGAAATTAAGGGGATGTCCATCAATTGGGGAATTGCTGAACCAGTTGTAGTATATGAATGCAATGGAATATATATGATGATGAATAGGCAGGCATTAGAAAAACCTGGAAAGAGTTATATGAACTGATGCTAAGTAAAGTGAGCAGAACCAGGAGAACATTGTACACAGTATCAGCCACAATGTGTGATGACTGACTTTGATAGATTTAACCCTTCTCAGAAATACAAGGACCTAAAATAATTCCAGAAGGCTCATGATGGAAAATGCCATCCACATCCAGAGAAAGAACTATAGAGTCTGGATGCAGAGTGAAGTAGCCTATTTTCTTTGTTTTTTGTTTGTTTGTTTTCTTTCTCATGGTTCCTCCCATTCATTCTAGTTCTTCTATACAACATGACTAATGTGAAAATATGTTTAATAAGAATGTATATGGAGGGTCTGTATCAGATTACATGCCATCTTGGGGAGACAGAAGGGGAGGAAAGGAGAGAAAATGTAAAACTTATGGAAGTGAATGTTGAAAACTAAAAATAAATAAACTTAAAAAAAGCAAAAAATAAATTGCTAGCCTTCTCAATGATGGGGAAGAGGTAAGAGGGAGGGAGAGAATTTAGAACACAAAATTAAAATAAAAAAGGATTGTTAATTTTTTACATGTAATTTGAAAATATTTAATGAAAAATTTAAATTATATATAAAAATTTAAATTATAATCTACCAAATAATGAAAATATTTAATGAAATAACTTAAAATAGAGAGGAGTTCTCCATTTCTTTTCTTGATAGCTCAGATTCTAACTCTCCTACTTAATGATAAAAACTCATCGAGGAAAATAACTCCTTAAAATTTAGAATTGGGCAAGGGAAGCTAACCACTTCAGAAGATTTCAAAAAATAACAAAACAAAATACAAAGAACGGAAAAATAGAAGAAAATCTAAGACATTTCACTAGAAAAACAATTGACTTGTAAAACAAATTGAGGAAAAATAAAATGAGAATTGTTAGACTACCTGAAAGTAATGATAAAAAATATTAAACATTATACTTGAAGAAATTATTGAAAAAAAATTGCCCTGAAGTTCTAGAATGAGAGAAGAAAATAGAAATTGAAAAAATCCACCAATTACCACCTGAAAGAAATCCCAAACTGAAAATTCACAGGAACATTATAGTTAAATTTCAAAGCTTCCAGGTCAAGAAGACACTATTACAAGCAACTAGAAAGAGACAATTTAAGTATTGTGGAGCTACAGTCAGGATAACACAAGATTTAGAAGCTTCTACATTGAAATACTGAAGGACATGTAATATAATATTCTGAAGAGTAAAGAAGTTGGGTTTGTAATCAAGAGTAACCTACCCAACAAAGTTGAGTGTAATCCTGCGAGGAAAAAAATGGATATTTACTGAACTAAAAGACATTGAGATACTCTTGAAGAAAAGACCTGAACTGAACAGAAAATGTAACCCATAAGAATCAGGAGAAACATAAGAAGATAAACATGAAAGACTAACTATAAGGGATTTAATAAAGTTAAATTGTTTACTTCTAATAGAAGATAATGATATTTGCAACTCTTAAGAATATCAAATAATTGGACAAATATTAATTGTTCATCGGTAGGCAGGGCCAATACAATAAAAAAATATAATCTACCTAAATTAATCTACTTATTCAGTGCTATTCCAAATAAATTACCCAAATTATTTTATTGAACTAGAAATAGAATAATAAAATTCATTTGGAAGAATAAGAAATCAAGAATATAAAAGGAACTAAAGAGAGAAGGTTTAGGAGTATGAGAACTCAAGTTATATTATAAGGCAGTAATTATCAAAACTCTCTAGAACTGGCTAAGAAATAGAAAGGTAGATCAACAGAAGAGAATAGACATACGATTTATAACAGCAAATAAATATAATAGACAAGAGTAATGACAAGATTTGGGATAAGAATTAATTGGTAAAAATTTTTAGGAAAACTGGAAAGCAGTATGGCAGAAACTGTGCATAGGCCAATAACTAATAGACCAATAATAAACAATAAATAATAAATTTAATTTAATAAATAATACCAAGACCAATAATAAGGCCAAGACTCTGTTAGTTCAGGCTTGATTTTGGAATGAAATGAGGCACTTGTAGGTCATTCTACTGTTCAATGATAATGATAAGACCAATAATAGATAAAAAATTTAATTTATTAAGTAATAGACCAATAACCATTTGCCAAAATTAGGTCAAAATGGATATGTGACCTGGATATGAAGAGAAATTACAAGAAAATTTGAAGAACATGGAACATATTTCTTACCAGACTTGTGGACAGGTGAATGATTTGTGAATAAACAAGAGATAGAGAACAGACTGAGGTGTAAAATAGATAACTTTGATCACATTAAATTAAAAAAAGATTTTGTACAAATAAAGCAAATGTAGCTAAGATCAGCAGGAAAGCAGAAAACTGGGGAAAATGTTTATCAATAGGTTCTCAGATAAGTTATCATCTGAAATACATAAAGAACTTGGTAAAATCTATGAGAGTACAAATTATTCCACAATTGATAAATGGTCAAAGGATATGAATGGGTAGTTTTTGGATGAAGAATTTAAAGTTATATATAGTCATATGAAATTATTCTAAATCATTATTTATTGGAGAAATGCACATTAAAACATCTCTGAGATACCATCTCATACCTATCAGATTGGCTATAATGATAGAAGAGGAAAATGGATAATATCAGAGAGGGTATGGAAATATTTGGACACTAATACACTGTTGGTAAAACTGTGAACTGATCCAACCATTTTGGAGAGCAGTCTGATATTATTGATTTATTTAGCTGCCTATACCCTTTGACCATGTAATACCACTATTAGGTCCATTTCCCAAGGTGATCAGGGAAAGAGGAAAAGAACTTTTGTGTTCTAAAATATGTATAGCAGACCACTTTGTGATGACAACAAATTTGAAACTGATGGGATACCCATTGGTTGAGGAATGACTGAATAAGTTGTGGTATATGATTGTGATGGAATGAGAGTACATTGTAAGATATAATGAGCAGGTTGATTTTAGGAAAACAGGGAAAGACTTTTATAAAACAATGAAGGGTAAAGTGAAGAGAAGAACCTAGAATTCAGTTTATACAGCAACGGCAATATTGTTTGAAGAGTAAATGTGAATGACTAAGCAATTTTGAGTTATATAAACATTCTAATCAACTACAAAGGAGCTGCGGAGGGAGGTACTATACACCTCTAGAAGAAGAACTATGGAGCTATGTATTATATAGTTTATTTTTGCATCCCTGTGAGTCATATGTAGATAGACTCATGTGGATATATGGAACCAACATGAACCAAGCAACAAGGGCAAACCATCATACCCCTTTACATGTACAAATTATTAAAATTTCAGTGTGAGCATTATATGTCAAAACTGGCAACAGCTACAAATCAGGGTTTGATTTATTGTTTGCCTAGACATAAGAAAGTGATGGAAAAAAATGTTAGCAACACAGATTAAAGGGTGTAAGCACAATTTTTCTCCCCTAAATGGCCTGCTTTTTATTTTTGTTTTTGTTTTGCTGATAATGGGTCTACTTTATCAGCTAAGAATCTTGCCTCATACTTTACAGTAAAAAATTGAAGCCATTTCTTTTCTCCTCTTTTCCATTTCTTGGCACTCATGTGCCTTCTTCCATTATTTCTTCCTCAGTCATTTCACATGAAGTCATCCCAGCTTCCAATCAGATTGCTCCCTTCTTTTATCTCCATTTGTTTACTTATTTTTGGTCTCTCCATCTCTATTGACATCCCTACTGCCTAAAAATGTGACTGTCTCCCTCATCCCAAAGAAACCCTCAACTGATCCTTCCATCCCCACTATTGTCCTATATCTCTTTTACCTGTTGTGGTTAAACTCCTCAAAAAGGCTGTCTAGAGTAGATGCTTCCACTTTCTCTTTGCACTCTCTTAGCCTCTTAAAATTCAGCTACTGACCTTATCATTCAACTGAAACTGCCCCCTCCAAAGTTATGAATGATCAGTTAGTTGCAAACCCAAAAAACCTTTTCTCCATCCTCATTCACCTTGACCTCTCTGCAGCCTCTGTACTGCACTCTCCTTTTAGCCTTTCTTAATTCTAGTGTCTTCCCTTTCTTAAATATTTGCTATTTATTCTGTATATAGTTTATTTGTACATATTTGTTTTCCCCATCAGGTTGTGAACTCTTTGAGGGTAGGGACTATCTTTTGTATCCCCCTTCCTTTATATATCTATTTCTGTCTCTATCTCTATCTCTATCTCTAGCTATCTCTAGCTATCTCTATCCATGTCTATATCCATGTCTAGGTCCATGTCCATGTCCATGTCCATGTCCATGTCTATGTCTATGTCAATGTCTATGTCCATGTCCATGTCCATGTCTATGTCTATGTCTATATTTATATCTATCTATATAAATATAGATATATGTATACATGTATATATATATATATTGACATCTATATCTATGTATCAGAAGAACTTGTCACAGTGCCTGACAAATGTTTATTGACTCACTGACTAGATTAGCCTTTAAAGCCTCTGTTCTTCCTTTGAATAATTTTTCTTAATGGCTTTGTTTAGAACCTTCTACTTTCAATGTTGATAGTTTGAATGTGAGCCTGGGAAAATTAACCTCTTGTCTACCTCAGTTTCCTCCACTGTAAAATGGGAATAATAATATCATCTATCTCACAGGGTGGTTGTAAGAATCAAATGAGATGATGTTTGCACAGTTCCTAGAACATGGCTGGTCCTTAATAAATCCTTGTTCCCCTTTTCTCCCCCTTTCCCCATACCTCTCCTGTTCTTCACAGTCATCATTTCTTAGGGTTTATCACTTTTATTAAGGGTGGCCTGACACAGGCCAAGACTCTGTTAGTTCAGGCTTGATTTTAGAATGAAATGAGGCACTTGTAGATTGTTCTACCGTTCACAAAGGGAGCTTTGCTTATCCATAGCATAGAAATGATTTCCAATAAGCCTCCTCCAGCCAGACCTTAGAGCCTTCACTGCCCAATGAAAATTGCCTGGTCAGCAAAGCAGAGTGTAGAGAAGGGGTGGAGAACTTGCTGCCTCGAGGCCACAGAAGTGAAGTTTGGATTCAACTAAAGAGCCACACTTAAGGGCCTAGGGGGCCACATGTGGCCTACAGGCCACAGGTTCCCACTGTAGGGACTCGTTTCACTTTGGGAAATACACCACATACAAGGTCCTAACTCCACATAGGTGGGACTTCTATGCTCTCTTATGGGAAGGAAGACATATCATTATGGCCAGGAGTCTACCAGGAAGCTGTGAACAAGAAAGGTTATGCTTGAGCCTCAACCTCATGGGCCAATTAAGTTCTGGGGATAACTTTGTCCTGTTGCAGGAAATGACTAGCCTACCTCATGTTAACACCCTTCCTGGTAAATAGTGTCCCATCATAACATACACATACAACAATGTGTTTAGCTGTTCCCAACTGATGATGAATTATTGACTTTGTTTCTTGCTCTTTGCTACCATAAAGAAATGCTGCTATACATATTTTTTACCTTTTTTTCTATCTTTGAACTCCTTGATGTTACATGTCATAGTAATGGTTATCTCTGAATCCCAATTTATGTTTATTTCCACTGTTCTACATTCTCTCTGAAGTGACGTTCTGTCTTTTTTTGTGGAGGGAATTTGGAGAGCCATAAGTTTCCTGCCCTACTCCACCATCTTTCCAGAGTCATTTACAGTTTGCAATTCTTTTGACAACTGTTTGTTCATATCATTTGATGACTTATCCACTGGGGAGTGGCCTTTGGTATCTGTGATAGTTGGATATATTTGTAATAGTTCTCCATAGGTCTTAGGTATCAGGCAATGAGTGATACTTTTTAACAATGGGAGAGAAAGTAGTTGCTTTTGAAAGTACTTTGTGCAACAGATAGTATTTTGAAAATAGTTTTTTGGAAATGTTTTCATCATTATGCAATTTTTGTTGTCTCAATGTGTTTACTATATGTGTGTATATCTATCTATCTATTTGTCTATCTGTCTATCTATCTATCTATCTATCTATCTAT
>JAQQSW010013021.1:0-12406 GCA_028646575.1 Pseudocheirus occidentalis
AAAGAAGGGAGGGGAGAAAATCTGAAACTCAAGTGATTCTGTAACTGAATCTTGTAATCTGAAAGTAAATAAACAAGTCAATAAATTAAAAAAAAAAAAGAAATAGAATTTACAGGACCAAAGAATTAAATAAATGAATGAATGAATGAATGAATGAACAAATGAACAAATAAATAAATAAACAAATAAATAAATGAATGAATGAATAAATGAATAAATAAACAAACAAATAAATGAATGAATAAACAAACAAACAAACAAACTATAAAGTGAAAAGCCTTTCCCTGGTAGAGAGGACTCCCTGAAACTGAGAATGGAGCAAAAAGAAGGAAGTGACTCCAAGAGACAACAAGAAACAGAAGAAAAGCAAAAGACTGAAAAAAAATGGAAGAAAATTTAAGAATTTAAGAAATTAAATTTAAAATGTAAGAAATTGAATAAAAAAATTTAAGAAAATTAAAGTGACCTTGAAAATAGGTTGAGAAATGATTGAAAATTTTCTTAGGTTCCCTGAAAACCAAGATCAAACAAAAAACCTGGATAACATATTTTAAGAAATTGTAATATGACTGAAAACTTCCTAAATATATTAGAACCAGAGGTCAAAGTGAAAATAAGTCCACCAATAACCACCTGAAAGAAACCTCAAAATTGCTACAGGAAAACAGGGCACATTAATGTGCTTTGGTACAACTGTGAATTGATCCAGCAGTATAGAAAGTGCTGAAACTAGTCCTGAAAAGTCGCTAAACTTTGCATATTCTATAAACTAGTGATACCACTACCAGGGCTATACCCCAAAGAGACTGAAGAAAGAGGAAAAGGACCCACGTGTAAGAAATATTTATAGCAGCTATTTTTGTAAGTCAGGAAGAAATAGAACCTAAGGGGATGCCATCAATTGGAAAATGGCTGAACAGATGATGATATTTACATATAATGGAATACTATTGTGCCATAAGACTTGAGGAAAGGGTTGGTGTTAGAGAAACCTGGGAGGAATTGTATGAACTGATACGGAGTGAATTGAGCAGAACCAGGAGAACAATTTATGCAATAACATTCTTTAAAAAAAGCAATTTTGAAAGAATGAGAGACTCTGGTCAATGCAATGACCAACTATGACTCTAAAGAATTGATAAAGCAAGATACGCACCTCATGACAGAGAAGTGATGGACTCAAAATGCAGAGTGAGTCATATTTAATGTGAATATTTTTTTATGCATATTTGTGATAAAGTTGTTTTCCCCCCCCCCCCCAATGGAGGGGAGAGGGAGGTGGAAAGCAAAGAAAATGTTGTTAATTTAAAAAAATTGAAAATTCTCAGGAACACTTGCAGGGGTGGGGAACCTGCAAGCTCGAGGCCACATGTGACCCTCTAGGTCAATGGTTCTCAACCTGTGGGTTATGTTCAATTTGTAACAATGAAAATGCATCCTGCATATCAGATAATTACATTACAATTTATAACAGTAGCAAAATTACAGTTATGAAGTAGCAACAAAAATAATTTTATAGTTGGGGGTCACCACAACATGAGGAACTATATTAAAGGGTCATGGCATTAGGAAGGTTGAGAACGACTGCTCTAGGTTCTCAAGTATGGCCCTTGTTCTGTGAAGTTTGGATTCAGGCAAAGGGCTGCACTTGAAAACTTACAGGGCCACATATGGTCTTGAGGCTACAGGTTCCACACCCCTTTTCTAGAGCAGGTCAAAGAAAAAAAAAACTGCAAGGAACCAGAAAATGAGTTTACGTTTCAAGAAGCTATAGTCAAAATCACATTAGACATGTAGCAACAAATGTAAAGGAGAGAAAATTTTGGAATAAAAAAAAAACAGAGATCAAAAGACAGTAAATGTACAATGAAGAATTACTTATCCTGTGAGACTGGAAGGGAACTAGATGATTCAGGGGCTAGAGTGCTAGGCCTGGAGTCAGTTCCTGCTTTACCCACTTATTAGCTGTGCAATGCTGACAGAGTTGCTTGATCTCTCTCAGTCCCCTTTATCTCATATATAAAATAAGGAGGTTGGATTTCATGGCCTCTAAGATCACTTTCTTTTTTTTTCTTTTTTTTGGGGGGCAGTGTTGGAGGGCAGTTGGAGTTAAGTGACTTGCCCAAGGTCACATGGCTAGTTTTTTGTGTTAAGTGTCTGAGGCCAGATTTGAACTCAGGTACTCCTGACTCCAGGGCCAGTGCTCTATTCACTGCGCCACCTAGCCGCCCCTAAGATCACTTTCAATGACAAATCTATGGTCTTAGCTCTGAATATAATCCTGTAGGTAAACATAATAGACATGTAAAGCAATTGAAGACTTTCAAGCATCCCTGATGAAAATATCAAAACTGTGAAGAAAGTTTAAAATACAAATACAGGAGTCAAGAGAAACCTAGAATGGTAAATCCATTCCAGCTATTGGAAGGGGTTACATGATGGTGAGGTGCTTATGTTCCAATGGGGGAGAGGAAACAAGTGTACCTTCAGTCTCTTTAAAGGTCACAGAAGGAGTTAAATGGAAGCATAGCACCTGAGGGGGCTTTGTTTTATATTGATGTTACTAAGAGAGAAAAGAAAAGGAAGAACTTCTTATTTCTCATTATTGAGCTACCCTGGGTGAAGAACACACAAACACAAGGAGAGGGAGAGTGGGCACTGCATGAATCTCACTCAGCTCACAGTGGAGTGGAAGCAGATTCAATTACAGACTGCTAATGTTTCTTACATTGCTCCTTTTTTGTTACCTTCTTTGTAAAGAAATAAAAGAGATGAAAAGGTATAAGGGGATATGATAGGATGATGGCGAATTAGTCACTTTTCCCAGCCACCACTAATTCTTAAAACTCCTGCAAAAGAGAAATCACGTGCCAGATACAGAGCAATCACAGCTGAATGCACAGGACAAAAAAGAAGATCCTGACAAGGTAAAATATCAATGAATTCATGCTCGATCATGCTAATCTTTAAAATGCTTATTCGACATCTCTCCCCACCAGGCTCCACAGTATTGTCAGGGACACACAAATCAACCTGTGGGCTTGTGCCTGGACCCCTATTTGAGGTTATCCCCTGCTTCAGAGACCCTGCTTACATCTTTTACTACTATATAATATTTTTCTACTACTAACTTCTACTGTGACAAATATCAGACATTGATTCTTTCCAGTTGCATAAGAAAGAAGGAGAGTAGTGGCAAAGGACCCCCAAAGTTCCAGATACTCTGTCCAGAAGACCCTTTCCATCCCCTCCTCTCTCTGAAAAAAAAAGCAGCAAGTACTGATTTATCACACCAATAAAGAAACAGAGAAGTGAGGGAAGAATGAGCCAGAGAACCGGATTGAGGGACTGCACTAAGCCCAAAGGACAGAAGGCTGATAACTCAGCTAGGACCAATCCTCTTCCTTCCCACAGTGGCTACTTATGGCAGCAACAAGGGTCAGTGAACATGAGTCTCTCAGCATGGGAGGATGTTGAGGCAACTTTACAGTTTAGCCCTGAGGGTTATAACCACCCACAAAAGAGTAAAAGTCAGAAAGGAAATAAAAGGAAAAAAAGGCTGAGGCATCAAAGATTTCAAGAGGGAGAAATGCAATAAAAATCCAAAATATAAACAGATAAATCAACCGAGAAGTTCCTAAAACTATGAGGAAGGATTAGTAATAAATGCTTAAAGAGATTACAGAACTTCCTTAACAAATATTGTAAGACAAGGAATACAAATCAATGCCTGATGAAGCAGAGAATTGTGTGGAATCCTAAGAAAGCATGAAATAATGACAAATTCTGGAACAATCCATAAGAAAAGAAATTAGAATTAAATATGTCAAAATGCATGACTTTTATGTTAGAAAAAATTAAATCAATGGTGGAGAGTTTCTTCAAAGAAGTGAAAGAGAGATTAATAGAAAAAAAATCCAAATACCGTAATGGGGCAAATAGTACACAAAACTGCCCAGAAATTCTGAATACAGAAAACAAAGAACCAATCGAAAATATCTATAGATTTATCTCTAGAAAAACAAACGACTCTGTACGTTGAACTCAATCCCTTAATAACTAAATTTAACAGTTTTATTGACAGAAAAGCAAAATGTACAATCAGGTAAGAATAAGACTTTCAAATCTAAAGGAAGGAATGTGCAGAATCATATCCATATTTTGCTACACAGCCAATATATGAATCAATTTGCTTTTAATATAATTGCTTGTTACAAAGGTGGGCTTTTATTTTGGAGGAGAAGATTTAGTGGAGGGAGAGGGCAAGTATAATAGTAATATCAAAAACAGAAGAAGAAAAAAGTAAAGAACATCAACGAAACATTTTTAAAATACACTGAAGAGAACAGAAGGAAGTCCAGAGGGAGACAAGGACAAATAGGACAGCTTTGGAACTAATGTGTTTGTTATTAATTAGTTATATGCTTTAAAAATAACTGCATGTAATAGACATTCCTTGTTTCATGCATAATCTCCCTTTCTGGTTTTTCACATAGGAGAATCTGCATTTGTTGATGTTTGTCAAGTTCAGAATTGTTTTTCCTCCTCATCTCTTCCTTTTGGTTTCTTGGCTTCCTTTGATCTCCAACTAAAACCCCATTCTCTACAAGAAGCCTTTCCCTATCCTCCATAATGCTAGTGTCTTCTCTCCGTTGATTTTTTTCATTTTATCTTGTATCTAACTTGTACATATGTGGTTAATCGCGAGTTGTCTCCCCAATGTCTCATTAGACTTTGAGCTCCTTGAAGGCATGAACTATCTTTTGTCTTTATATCTCCAGTGCTCAATTCAGTGCCTGGCTTATAGTAGGCACTTAATGAATGTTTATAGACTGAATGACTTATTAAAATTACCATCTTAGAAATAAAAAAGAAAGTGAGTATCACTCTGAAGGCCATGGAGGGTCATGTGGTAGGTACAACCACATGTAAGGAGGAAGTAGCATATTATAATGGAACACACACTGCCTCTCGAATCAAAGAACTTGGGTTCATAGCCTGTCTTTGATATTTCCTTTGACCTTGGGCAAGGCACTTAACCTTTCTAAGCCTCAGTTTCTTCATCTGTAAAATGAAGGAGTTGGAGTAGTTGACCAGGGCTCTTCCATAATTCTCTGAAATTATGATCAGAATCAGACAAGAATAAGAATCAAGAGGGAAAGGAAATAATCAAAGAAATGCTAAAAAAAAAAAAGATGCTCTGTTCATGTGACTAGATTAAGAAATAATTGGCGACAGTCTCTTTGTGCTACAAGTATCTTCTTAATGTCAAGAGGGATCAGGAAAGGTCCCGGGCATTTTGAGTGGACCTCATATAGTGAGTGTGTGGAAGAACTTGAATAAGAATTACATAGTGGAGAGGAGGGAAGTAGAGAATTTGGAATTCAAAACTTCAAAAATTGTTAAAATTGTTTTTCTATGTTATTGCAAAAAAATAAAATATTTTCACAAAAAGAACTACATGGGATAAGCAACACCCACATTAATAAGATAATTAATCCATTTGAGTATTTTGAGCATTTAAAGTTACTAGATAAGCTATGTGATCCTAAAGAAAGTGCTGTTATTTCCCAACATATCTTATGTTGGACCTAGTAAATACTGTATGAGGCAAGGGTTGAGTAGTATTTGGATTACATTAGGTTGTAAGGATTTTACCGATAAATCTACTTGTGTCTCTGCATGGAAGACACTGCTCCACTATTGCAATAAATTCTATTTATTTCTTTATTGTATTAATAAAAAATTCATGTAAGCAGGACTACAGGTGGTCGATAACTAGATAGATATCCCTGGAAAGGATATAGAACAAAGACATCTATTTGCTTATTGGTCGATTTCTGGATTCTTCATTTTTGTCCAATGAAAGATGAAGGTATTTAGGTAAGATTTTGCAATTTGCTTATTTGATTATTTTCTTGACAGTTATTAAGTTTTAAGATTTTAAAATACTTCACTTCAACGGGTAAAAAAATGTTCTGTACTTAAGCCTCACTCTGACTTGGAGCATGCAATGTTATGATCACAGGTTGTTTCACAGGTCAAAAGATGTGGGCGTGGGAAAAGGGGAATATGGGCATAGTAACACTGACTCCATCCATTCCTCCATATGGCCAACCACAAACTAATTTGTGGTATGACCACAGAGCTTGGTAATCCAGCCCTTCTCTCTGAGGGCAATGTAGTAAAGTGAAAAGATGCCCTGGAAACCAGTTGACCTCCATGCTGTTTCTTACCTCTGCTGCCAACTAGCTATGTGATCCAGAATGGCAATTCACCTGACTTTCTGAAGACTTTTATTTCTGCACCTGCAAAAAGATTAGGCAGGGGGAAATGAGAGTCAGGCTAGAAGGTCTTATGTGAACCAAAAAAGTTTGTGATTTCTTAGAGATACATTTTCTGAAGAGCTACAATAAGGCATCTGTGATGTAGTGGAAAGAATTTTAGAGTAAAAAGTCTTGGTTCTTTTGTATCCTTGTGCTGATCACTTCGTTTATCTCAGAGGTAATTTCCTCAACTATAAAATGATGGTGTTTGAACTAGAAGTCCATTCAGACTCCTTCAAATAAACCTATGAATTTAACTTCTGTATATCTTAATTTTCCTCATCTGTAAAGTCAAAATAGTGATAATAATAATAATAACACCTGGGCCATCATAAGGATTGAATGTGATGATGTTTTGAGAACTTAAAAGTGGTATTTAAATGCCAGGTATCAGGATCATTACCCTAGAGTTCAAGGGCAGGTGCCTCACTCTGCTTGCTATCTCTTGATGGCTTTTTGGAGTTTTAGCGTTCTCTGTTCCAATCTGTTCTTCCCATTCCCCAGATCTGATTAAAGCTTATTGGTAGAATTTAGAAGCTGCTGAGGAAAGACTACTGTAAGATACAATTACAAAGCACCTTCTCCATCTTCAAAAAATGCTAGAATTGTGTTGCAGCCAGATGGCACATTGGATGGACCTAGAGTCAGAAAGATTCCTCTCCCCAAGTTCAAATCTGGCCTCTGACATGTACTAGCTGTGTGACCCTGGGCAAGTCACTTAACCCTTCATCTCTAAAATGAGCTGGAGAAGGAAATGGCAAAACCGTTCCAGTATCTTTGCCAAAAAATACCCCAAATGGGGTCAGGAGGAGCCCCAGAAATAGAACAACTGAATGACAACAACAATAGAACTGTTCATATTCTTTTTTTTTTCAGGGGGGAAGGCAAGGCAGTTGGGGTTAAGTGACTTGTTCAAGCTCACACAGGTAGTAAGTGTGTCAAGTGTCTGAGGTCGGATTTGAACTCAGGTTCTCCTGACTCCAGGGCTGGTGCTCTATTTACTGCGCTATCTAGCTGCCCCACTGTTCATATTCTTTTTTTTTCTTAATGAGACATTCAGTAAGCATAAGCAGTTGAGTTTTAAACATCAAATTTAACATCATGTCAGTGACCTTTCTTTATCTGTCTGAAAAGTTTCCTTCTAAGAATCACAAGCTGTTTTCAAGTATTACAAATCTCTTGTAATCCTCAAGGGAACTCAGCAAGGTAAGTCATGCAAATGTTGATAATCCCATTTCACAGATGAGGAAGCCATCTTTTCCATCAGATAACTTAAATCCAGTTCATGTTGTTAGTTAGTCACTCATTCTAGGATGTAAATCCAAGCCTCCTTACTCAAAGGACAATACTCTTTCCACCACAGCTGGTCACTCTGTAGCTCCTACTCATTCATACATATACCAAGCATTAATTAAATACCTATCCTATGCGGAGAACTGTACTAGAAGCTCAGGGAGAGAAAAAGATAAGACATAATATTTTCATCAAGAAATAGATAGTCTAGTTTGGATGTTGCAGAAATAAGTATAATATTCATTAGCTCAGTTTCCTCAAATACAAAATGGATCTGATGGTATTTAAAGTCTCTTCCAGCTTTAAATTGAATGAGTACCTTAGGTGTAAAGAAAGAATATAAAAAAAGTTAAAATCAATCTCAGGAAGAATTACTTCCAATTCTGGCATCTGGAAAGATTCCATGGAAACAGCAGAATTTAAACTGAGCCTAGCTTGGCATTAAAGAAGATGCATTAACATCTACCTTGATGCTGTACTGTAAGGACCATGATTTCAGACCCATGTTTATTGACTGACCAAAGGCTATTGTCTCTCTCCATTAAAAGAGCAGGGTCCAGCTTGCTATTTTCATTCCTACTGCTTAGCCCATTCCTTTGCACACTTGTTGCTCATTAGTCATTTTCACTCATGTTTGACTCTTTGTGAACCTGTTTGGGTTTTTTTTTTCACAAAGATATTGGAATGGTTTGCCGTTTCCTTCTCTAGATCATTTTACAGATAAGAGAACTGAGGCAAATAGGGTTATGTGAGTTGCCCAGGTTCACACAGCTAGTAAGATTTGAACTCAGATCTTCCTAACTCCAGGACTGGTGCTCTATCCACTACACCACCTAGCTGCCCTATAGTTCGTCCTCCTGCTTTGCACATAGTAGGCTCTTAATAAATGATTTTTACTTATTCATTCATCCAAAGATGAGTCAATGGGCAAAAATTTCAGTGGATAAAAATGGGGGCAAGAAGTAGGAAACAAAATGAACAAAGAAAGGAAGAAAAGGCAATGAAGATTTCTGATAAGTCATGACAAGAAGAGGCAGACTTGCATTTGAATCCTAGAATGAATGAGTTATGAACAACGTATACTGGTTTTGACTTTTTTGATGGAAAGAATGGCTTCCCCATCTGGAAGATGGGCTTATCACTTGTGCAACTTACTCATAGGGTTGTCTTGAGGATGACAAGCAATAATGGTGCAGAACACTTTGTTACATTTAAGGGGCTCTAGAGTCAAGTTATTAATGGGATTAGCCCTTCTGCTTTAGCATGAACTCCTACTCTTTGACCCCTTCTGAATTCTATAGGTTTTCCTCCTGCTTTTTCAGGTTGCTCAAGAATAACTCCTGGGCAGTCCCTACTGAACAAAATGTGTTTCCTTGTCAGTCACTTGTGCCATTAAGTTTAATGGCAGATAATTAATCAGAAGCATTTTGAAGAAAAAGAAAAGACCTCCCTGGAGCCTTTACTAATTAGTTCTTTCCTGACCCTATAGCTCTGATACAAAATGGACTGCACTAAATTAAGCCACCCCAGACTGGGGTGATTCAGGTATGCATGACTAACCTCAGTTTAGTCCCTCTGATTCTTACAGCATGACATCAAGATTCCCGGAAAGGGAATGGCTTCAGAGAGAATGGAAATGCTATTTTAATTGGCGGTGAATGGGGCAGCACGCTAGGGAAGGATGCATCCTGTTTCCTCCTTGTCACTAATCATTTTCCCTATGCATTATTTAAATATAGTAGGAAATTTAAGAGCTTTTTCTATATTAGATTGCAGTTCTCAAATAGAATCTGATCAACAAAGACTCTCTTAAACCGGGTAATGTTGACTTTGTGAAAAACATTAGAACACAAGAATGTACATGTTGAAAGTACATTAGAATATCAAACAAAATGGTAAAGCTGGAAGGGACCTTAGAACCAAAGATATTAGAATGAAAGAGACCTGACAGAGATCTCATCTAGTCTAACTCCTTTTAAAGAAAGAGAAACAGATGAATGGACTTAGATAGATGTGACCTCCATAGTCACCCCCAGCTAGTTAGAAGTAGAGTAGGGACTGAAATCTAGCTGTCCAAATGTCTATTCCATGGCTTTTCACTCTGAGGCAAGGGGGAAATTCTAAGTTTGTAAAAGATGCATTTTGATAAACAATTCATTACTAAAGTAAAATTAAAAATCTAAATTTGTAGTAAGGTATTGAGAGGAGCAGCCCTGAAGTCCAGAAGGAATGGTTTCACTTCCTGAACCTCATATGTACCACATGACCTTGGGCAAATCACTTGCTTTCTCAATTCCTGTGCAACTTTCTCAAAGTCTAAGTTACAGATGAGTTGACAGTCTAGAATAGTGGAAGGATACAAATGTAGCTCCAGTCCTGAAGCCTATTGACATGGGTCTCTCTCCTCACTGGTAAGAATGCATGCTCTTCCCACTTGAGGGACAGGGTAGTGTTGTTGAGAGTGGGAGACTCAAGTCTCTTTAGTTTTCTTTGGACTGTCTTTGAGCCCAAGAGTCTCTTTGGGTTCTGCAGTTGCTATGGGCACTTCTAGCTTCCAGATTCAAGAGAGAAGATGGAAGAAGCCAAGTCTACTTCAGGTCTCTGAAGAAAAAGACTGGGAAGAAGCTGACCTGAGAGGAGCTGGCAGCCTCTAGCAAGTCCCTATCCCCAACTTACTATGCTATAGACTATGAGGAACTCCACCTTTATCATCATCATCATCATTGTCATCATCATCATAGTCATCATCATCATCATCATTGTCATCATCATCATAGTCATCATCATCATCATCATCGTCATCATCATCATCATCACTGTCATCATCATCATCATCGTCATCATCATCATCACCATCGTCATCATCATCATCATCGTCACCATCGTGATCATCATCGTCATCATCACCTTGGGTGAGATCTAGGAGTCTCTCCTTTGGTTGAACTGAATTGCCTCATTTCTAATTGGGAGAATTACTTCACTTTCTATTGTCTGATATATATTCTTATATGAATACTTTCTCTGACTTCTACTTTTCTACTGACTTGGATAAATGGGTTTCTTGCCTAGATGTGTGTTCATTGTAGAACTGGTATATTTGATGGGAGAGTAGTCAACCCTTGCATATAAAGCTTGGGGTCCTGCTTCTCTCCAGAAGTTAGATTAAATCTGAAAATCTCATCAACTAGACTGTCTGTCTGTCTATCTATCTATCTAATCTATACGTAAGTGTGCATATAGGTATATATACCTATATATACACACATATATACATATATAGTATATATGAAATAGGCTATATAACAATACTTAAGGGAGAAGATAGAGGTAATTGTGGCTTAGTACCCCTTCTCTCAAAGGAAAACAGAGTGGCCCCCAGCCCCAACTTCTTGTTTCCCCTCCTCGCAGGAATTAAAGTCTCCCTTGGAGAATGGTTGGGGGAGAGGAGGTTGAAGATGTCTATCCTCTCTCCCTCTGAGTTACACAATGATAACCCTTCTCAACATGTCAGTTTAGCTACACACGGGGTCTTGACACATGTATAATCATAACAACAATAATAATAATAGGTATTGTTATTACTAATATTGAGAGGCAATGTAGTTTAGTGGATAAGAAATTGACCTGGGAGTGAGAAACAAATAAGTTCAAGCTGTGCCACTAATATATACTGACTATGTGACCCTGGGCAAGTCATTCAACCTCTTAGTGCTTTAGGAAACTCTCTGAGACTAATTTGTAAAAATGGTACCATACCTGTGCTGGTAGAAGGATTTTCCTTAGCTGGGAGTTCTCTAAACTAATGAAATCACAGGTCCAGTGCCCAACCCTATCCCTAGATGGTCTACAAATATCTTGTTTTGTTTAACCTGAACTTTCAAATATACCAGCCTGTAACATATGAGGATAATTCTAATTATCAGGCCCTGTCTAAGCTGGGTGCTTGCAGCTTGCAGTGATATGTTTTGAAATTTCTACTGTTTTCCTGATTAATCTGCATTGATCACTAGTTCTAGACTTATAAAGAATAACCCTTTAGTAATTTTCTGTGGTAATGACTTGTTCCTCAGTGGCCAGTATAAACGCCTCCATTTCCACAAATAAATCTTCATGATGCAGCCATTTATTTAATGCTTTTGTTAAAATATAATGATACCACTATTACTACTAATAATAACATTTATCTCCTGGGTTGTTGTGAGCATGAAATGAGATATTTGTAAGAGCTTAGCACAGTGCCCAGAGCATAGTAGGCATTATATAAATGTTAGTTGTCATCATCATCATTGTCATCATCATCATCATCATCATCATTGTCATCATCATCATCGTTATTGTCATCATCGTCATCATCATCATCATCGTCATCGTCATCGTCATCATCGTCATCATCATTGTCATCATCATCATCGTCATTGTCATCATCATCATCCTCATCATCATTGTCATCATCATCATCAGCGTCATCATCATCACCATCATCATCATCATCATCATCGTCATCGTCATCATCGTCCTCCTCCTCATCGTCATCATCGTCATCGTCATCATCATCATCATCGTCATCGTCATCGTCATCATCATCATCATCGTCATCATCATCATCAGCGTCATCATCATCATCATCATCATTGTCATCATCATCATCATCATTGTCATCATCATCATCGTCATCATCATCGTCATCATCATCATCATCGTCATCATCACCGTCATCATCATCAGCGTCATCATCATCACCATCATCATCATCATCGTCATCGTCATCATCGTCCTCCTCCTCATCG
>JAQQSW010013022.1:0-12406 GCA_028646575.1 Pseudocheirus occidentalis
CATCCAAGCAGGAACCACAATCGTTTACATGTTTGACACAGGGTCAGAAAGAATTAGAACAGTGGAAAAGTACAGGCTGTCCATCATTACTTTTATGCTTATGGTCATTAGAACCACTTACCCTAAGTGACTCCATACTGGAGTCCTATGACTTGCATCAAACAATATATTTCAGAAATCACAATTTTCACAAAAGCATTCTATTAAACTCTTTTGATGAGAGAAATATATACCTAAACCAAGGGAGATTAAATTACAGGAGAACTATAGGTCAATATTGTCAATGAATATTGATTTAAAAAATTTAAATAAAATCCTGTCAAGCAGATTATAGTAATTTATCCAAGAAATCATCCATTTACAAACAAGCTGAATTTATATGAGGCATGTAAAGATGGATTAATAATAGAAAAACTACTGATACAGTCATATTAAAGAGAAAAGCATCCAACACCACACAATTATCTCAGTAAATGCGGAAAAAGCTTTTGACAAAAAATAATCTCATTTATGCTAAAACAACAACATAACTTCTACATAGTATAAGTATAGAGGATCTTTTTTAAAGAAAATTTTTTAAAAATTTTCTAAAACCAAAAATCATATACAATGAAGAAAGACTTGTGTGAGAGAGATGCAAATTTCTCAGATCTAAAATGGAGACTGTACTCTAAACTCAAGGTGGGCTCCAGCTGCAGCTAGGCCTAAGTTCTGCTTTTGTAGTTAGGCTTTGGCTGCAGCTAGGCTTCAATTTCATTTTTGCAAATTTATCCCTCCCCCGTTTTCACCCACTACCAGATAAGGTACTGAATACTTTCATGGGTTTTCATTGGCTGAAGATTGTTTCCTTGCTCTTTGTATCTGGGTAGATTCCCAAGTTAGATTGTGAGGCTGAGCTCTCAACCAATGAGGGCCAGGTGAGTGGGAGGGGTTGCTTTGCTTGACCATGTTAACCATGTTTTTGCTTTCTGTAAACCAGCCTCCCTCCACTGGTTCATCCTGATGAACGTGATGCTCTCCTTCTTGCAAGAATTGAATAAATCCTTTCTGTTCCAACCTAGAGAAGCCTCTGATTTTTTGATTGAATTTTTGGACAGGGTTTTCATCCCATACAGACTGGAAGCTTTCCTGATAAATATTGGAGTAAAACAAGGATGCCCACTGTCCTTGTTATTATTTGATGTAGTTCTAAGAAATACTAGCAATATAGGCAAAAAGGCAGCAAACTGAAGAGGAGTAAAAGATAGGTATTTCAGGGACCCCATGAATCCCTAGAGGGTTAGTCTGGAAGGAATTCTTAGGACTCAAGTAATCTTGTAAGTCAGAATTGTAAAAGTTTATTATGCTTTACAGCAGGCAGGAAGTCTTAGGGAACCTGCAAACTTAGAGGAGTCAGGCTTTTATGGCTTTATAAAGCCATAAAATCGTAAATCATATATCAATCATATATCAAACCTAAATCAATTGTAAAATCATATATCAATTACGCTAAGTAGGTGAGTGAGGGTGAGATTAGGAAGAAGTTAAGGAGTGGTCAGCGCTTAAAGAGACATGCACTTTTTTATATCTACTGCAGAGGCTTATTGCCCATAATTCACTGGGAAAAAGCGGAGGGGGGGAGCTGCATGGAGGTGTGGTTTTAGGCTTGAAATGTCACTGGGTCACCTAATGGTCAGAACTGACTGAGAGGTGTCTAGTCTATTACCCATCAATGTCCTGTTTGACAAGATGGATTTTGGGAAACTAGACTAAGTGGGGATTTAGGATGTGCCTAATTGGGGAGGAAGTTCACTGATAGTGCATTGAAGGATTCATAAGTGCAGATGGCTATTAGAACAAGGGAGATATACATTTCTCTAAGCTAAAGGGATTGTTTATAGATGGTTTAGTGAAGGATTCATAGGTATAGCTTGTTATTGTACCAAGCAGGGATAAAGCAGTTCATGAATTGTAGCTAGGCAGAGTGCTGGCCTAGGGAAGAGGCAGAGTTAATACTTTGAGTCTGGGGGAAGTGTGGTTTTACAACTTGATGTCATAAGCTGATATTATAAACATAGGTACTCAAACACAAGTGTGATTTTGCAAATTGAACTTACAACTGGATGTTACAAACATAGGCATCAAAGCACCCCATCAAAACTAATTCCTATTTGCAGATGATATAATGACTTACTTAGAAAATCCTAGGGAATCAGAAAAGATATTGACTGGAGGAAAGTGAAAACTTCTTAGGAAGTTTTGGATTGTTAACTGCCCCCCCCCATTACTGCTATTAATCAGCAGCTAGCCTTTTCAGGAGTCTTTCTGATTTCCTGCAGCTGTGGGCCCCACCTCCAAGCCAGTGGGAGTCAGGGACAGCTGGAGCTCACTCCTCCTCCCTCCTTTGAGATTCTTCCCCCTTTCCCTTGCTGTCAATCAGCATCCTTGTTCTTTGTAAGCCTGTTTCCCAGCCACTGAGAGATAGTGGAGGGCTTCCCTGTGACTTGCCATTGGGGAAGATTTTGGGGACAAGACTTGAGTCTGCCTCTCAGCCAGTGGGAGAAGGGACAGTCAGGGAAGGGAGCTTGACTGCGTTAGTCTTTAAAACCCTGTTCACTCCATATTGCCTTGCCCCTTCTTCATGATCAGTCATGGGGAAGACCACCCTCTTCTCCGGGGGAAGAGAATAAATTCCTGTTCTTATCCTAAGAGATCTCCATGGTCTTAATTAAATTTTGGATGAGGTTTTTCATCCCAAACCATACTGAGACAATAGCTTCAACGAAGTTGCAGGTTACAAAATAAACCCACAAATATCAAGAACATTTCTATAAATCACAACCAAATCTAATGAACATTAACAGAAAAGGAAATTTCACTCAAAAAATATAAAATAATTAAAATATCTGGGAATCAATCTACAAAAACACACTTATCTTTGTACAGACTCAATTGCAAAATGATTCTTAAAGAAGCAAAGGATAATTTAAATAGCTGAAGGATTATTTGGTGCTCAAGACTGGGATGTGTCAATAAGAAAAATGACAATAGGACCAAAGTTAATTTACAATTGTAATGAGATAGCAATCAAACTATCAAAGGGATATCTTCTAGAGCTGAATAAGATAATAGCAAAATTGACTTAAATAAACAAATAATCTAGAATATCATGATAAATCATGGAAAAGATAAGAATTAATTAAAATGTATTTAACAAACAAGAAGCACATTGAAATCTTGTATTATGCAAATATTTGTATCAATCAATGGTGCAATTGTAAAGATATATACTGAGGTAGAATATCTTTTGCAACATTCTACAAAAACATTTTTAGCTGATTCATGCTTCTCAAATCACAATAAATGATAAGCCGTACTGATTACTAAATAAATTGGAAGACCTTAAGAGCAATGTATTACTTAAACTACTAATTATCTCATAAGGTTGTTCCAAATAATCCGTTTTCCTGTTTCTCAATACTATAATGAGAGACTAACCAAGGGACCTCCATCCCCACAATACGTTGTACTACATCCCCAGAGCCTGCTTCCAGAAAGGTATAATGACATGTAATAGAATAGTCCTGTTGCTCAACATCTTCTACATGGGCTGGCAGCAGACAGAGCATGTTGTGTATGCTTTAGGGATGGAGAGCCACTGGCCACACTCTTCTTATGGTATCATTTCTATTTCCTTGAGTAGTACATCAGTGTACTTTTTAGAAAAGAACAATTCATTAGAAGGAATGAAGTCCCCCAGATGGTCCCATTGGTGTTTGACATTGTGCTGAATGTACCCGTTCCCAGAATACTGCAGAATCTCCCAAGTGAGAGTCATAATCACTCAAAAGAGTTCATCTTAATAATCCACAGGAGGAAAAACCAAGAATGACCAATGTCTGTATATGATATACAACTGGATAGAAAACCAAGAGAACTGGAGAGGCATTGTGGATGGACGATGAATGGGTCCCAGAAGTGAACAGGAGTAGTAAAGTGGGATGGGTTGCCTTTGCAAGATTGTGTAGTATGCTTAATGACCCCAGGTTTCTCTCTGAAGTAAAGGCTTAACATCAATACTAGTAATTCATATGGCTGTGACGTATTGAATATCCCAGTTTCTGAAGAACAAAAGTAGAAAGTCACTCAAAGGGTAATGGAGAGAGAGAGAGTAATGTGCTGGATATGAGTAGGCTATAATGAAGAATTGCACCAGAAAAGCATAAAAGATCATCACCAGAGAGATGGAGGTGGACTCATCATGAAGAGAAAGGAATAATTATTACGCCACTGGTATCCACACAATGTGAAGAGATCTAGAGGAAAGCCCCCAAGTACACTGGATGGACCCCCCCCAGGAAGATATATCAAAGATTGCAGAGGATGGACAGGTATGGGTTGGTTAGAATCTGAACCAATGGAGAATGGATCCATATGTATCAGATCACACATCCACCAAAGAATCAAAAAAGGTGACTTGGTCATTTTGTCCAGAGATTTCCCTCACATTCATATCACCAACCATTTCTTCCTTTCAGGTCAGAATGAAGTCTAGAACAGCTGTTCCCTTCACTGCTTCCTCTACTTTATGAGGGATTAAACTGACAACAAGACAAATAAAAAAAATTGATCAGATGCTCTTCCTAGAAAAGACTTAACTTCCAGGAAATTCATGGATGAGGAAGAGAATTAGATTTCAAACAGAAAAGACTTGATGGACCACATAGTTCAATCCTTATATTTCACAGAAGCATTAAGTGAAACATAGAAAAGATAAGTGACTTCACTAAGGTCACAAAGGTTATAAATAATAAAACCAGGATTTGAGTTCGAGCCTTGATTTCTAATCAGAATGATGATTTTTTTTTTCCCCCGTGACCTTGAGTCAGGAAGACGAGGGATCAAATCCTGCCTCAGACCCTTCTTTAAAATGGGGATATAGCAGTACCTGCCTCTCAGGGTTGTTGGAAGGCTCAAATGGGACAACACATGTCAAGTATTTTGCAAACTTTATAGCCCTATATAAAAGCAGTTAGGTGGCATACTAGTCCTGGCCTCACAAAGATCTGAGATCAAAATTAGATCCTTTCTAGCAAGTCACTTAAGCTCTGTTTGCCTCAGTTTACTCGAGTTTATGGTGAAGCTTAAATGAGATAATTGTTAAGGACCTAGCCCAGTGCCTGACATGTATGTAAATATCAACTATTATTATTATTATCATTAAATGCTGTCTATATCCTTTCTACTACTACTACTACTACTACTACTACTACTACTACTACTACTACTACTACTACTACTACTTTACCTTCTTAACCTCACTGGCCTCCATTGATGATTCTATGCCAGTTTTATAATCTGCATTAAGATGTCATCATTCATGTTAATCGTCTATGCTTACAACAATGTCATTTCTATTCCTTTAATTTTATCCCTAATCAAATACTACCAAAATTAGGTTCATAGATTTGCACATAGGCATATATTAAATAAGTTAAATATCAAATAAATTAAAATAAATATTAAATAAATGCATACACATTGTATATACATATATACGTATTTATACACACACATATATGTACACATACATAAAGAGGCATACTATATTAAGCTATTCTGCCCTCTCTCTTCATCTTGTTCCTCTTGTCCAATAGAAACTAATATATTTCAATCACATGGTCCATATCATCAAACCTCAGCAATAAGATGTCTTATTTCCCTTCTTATAAGGAAATTTCAAGCTCACTATATCTGTTCAAAGAGGTGAGGTGCATGGACATATCTTAGATGTAACTTTCTCAATGATGTGTATATTGCTTATTTCCTGGGATGAGTGACTTGAGGTAGGTATTTTTATACGTAAAAATGAGCATTTTTCAGGTATGAGTGACATCAGTTGTGATTCTCTGGATACTTACCTGTTACTTTAAAAATGAATTGGGATAATAAAGTATCCATGTGCCAGCATCTATATCTGCGTATGTCAAACATATAAAGAAGTTGCAAAATTCTGTATACAAGTGGAGGTAACAATACGGAGCACTTTAAAGTTAGCAAATTACTTTACGTATGTTACCTCATTGGTAAAATGTATCACATCTAGTTACATGCACACACTCACAACACAGTTCCATGATATATTATACATGATACAATCAAACCACACTCTGAGTGACAGTAAATCAGCATTAGCCATGTTCTTTCCAGGTTTGTGCTCCTGAAATTGTCGCCAGATAACATTGCATAGGAATTAGGCACCAAGATGCTTCTTAGTCAATTTCATCACCATTTGTCATTCATTTTGAGATATTCATTTGTCTAAAAGCAATTAAAGCTTAATTACTGAATAACCTGAATAATTTTAAAATGCAAATGAGTAGAGCAAGCAAACAAGTATGTGTTCATTAATTTCTTTGTTATCACCATCTGTTTAATTAAAAATAAAAACAAGTTTTACTGAATGACAGCTTGCTAACTATATAAACGTTTTCCTAAATTGAAAACGTTGACTGCAGTTGAGGTCGGCATCTGACAAAATGTGTTTCGGCTCCCACATAAACATTTTATCTAAACAAATTCCAGTGTTTTCTAATTCATGGAAAAATCATTGCCAACACATGTAAATGTAATTCAAATTTTGTCACGATGCTAGCTTTACCTCTTAAGGCAAACGGATAATTTAATAGTTCTTTAGAGAAATATAGTCTTAGACAAAGTATAGCAATTGTACTTCACAGATTCGAGTTGATTCTTCTTTTCTTTATCCATCTGCATTATTCTTGCTTATCTTCCTTGATAAAAGATCTTTATTTTATATATATTTATTAAATCATAACTGAAAGTGAGCTACTGAAAGCTTTGCAGCTAGAAGGGAGGGAAAAAAAGCAACCTGCAGGTTTACAGCCCTGTCACTTTAAAATATGGATTCCAGAATCTGCAATATTTAAAACCTTATAGAAATGATTCATACCTGGGGATTCTAGTATAAAGCTTGCATCATTCAGAAGCTAAAGCAGAATAGGAAATGTCTTTCAAGCCTATGATATAATAATTCTTTCAAAAGAACTAGAGACATTAAAAAGAAACCCCAAGGTCGGAATCAGCGATCTATAACAGACCTTATGATGGAATAAAATGATGAATCAGTGTATGTGGCACTTCTCTATCATAAGACCTTAAAGATGAAGCATCTGACTATAGTCACAATACAAATTGAGGCTTTTTTTTTAGCTTTGGGGAAAATTAGTTTTCAAAAGTATCTGACGTGTTTGGATATAAAACGAAGTGTGGTTAGAATGACCCAAATGATAAAAAAAAATGGATTAACTGTTAACTTTAAAGATTGGCTTTAAGTGGAATGAGAATTTAAGTTCCCAATGAGTTTGCTCCAAGACGAGCTTATCACAATTTACTTGAACACCCTTCTTTTTCATCAGTGTAGAAGAAAGCTTCATTTGCTTATTTATTTGTTTGCTAACTTGATGATTTAAGATCATCTACTTTTGGATCATACTACATAACATCTCTTTTTTTTCTAATGCTCTTCATGTCTTTCTCCACACCAGAGTAAGCTTTAGATATAACCAGAGGAGTGCTGAAGGCTTGGATATTCGCATAAGAATATATTCATGCCTTGTTGTTTCCTTGGGTAAAGTCATCCCATAAGATATTCACAATCTCCTTGGTAGGAAATAGCAGGTTAGGTTTCTGAAATAGATATGAGAGCTCAAACCAACAATGAAACAACCAAATATTGAAAACAGAATTTGGATAACCATTAAATAGTACCGCCACTTAACTGTGACCTGGTCTATTCCAGACTTCCATGAGACAAGAGGATTAATAAAGCTGGAAGACCCATCTCATTTTTCAAGGGAAAGTGAGGCACAGAGCAGTAAAGCTGGGATTTGTAACCTTACAGCACTTAGTTTTGTGCGTTTAGAGCTGGAAGGAACCTCAAAAGTCATCTATTCCAGCCTCAATCTACAGATGAGGGAATGGAGGCCAGAGAAGTGACTGCCTAAATGATAGAAAGTGCTGAGACTTGAATTCAGGTCCTCCACATTGACCCCTAGCCCTCTTTACACATTAAAGGTACTTTCCTAGACACCAGCATCTCCCATTTGCACTCAAGCAGGATTTTTCATTTTAATCTTAAATTTTAGATAGTATCAAAGGCTAGATAACTCCAGAGTTGAGAGAGATCTCAGTGGCTACTTAATGTAACATGCAGGGAAAAATCCCTCTTCAACATACTTAGCAAGTGGTCATCCAGTCTCCTACTTAAAGACCTCCAGTGAGGGAGCAAATCACTTCCTCCTGCAAAAGTTATTGCATTCACTCTGGAACTGGCTGGAAGGTTTTCTAAAGATCAAGCTGAAATTTGTCTCTTTACAACATTCACTACTTCAGGCTCTTAGTTCCGGCCCCTGGGGCCAAACAGAGCAAGTCAAAATCCATCTTCCAAATGACAGCTTTTTAAATGGTCAATTTATAAGTATGCCCCACCCCCCAGACCCCCAGTCTTCTCCAGGGAAAACATTCCCACTTCCTTTCACCAATCCTCATATAGCATCCTGGTTAACACCCTCAATATACTTTCTAGCTTATCAGTGATCCCCCTAAACCCCCAAGGCTTAAGACAATAGCCAACCAGAGGTCTGACCAGGGCGGAATACAGAGGGGCTTTCTTATCTACCCGTTTCCTTATTCCTAGAAGCTGTGCCTCTCTTAAAGCAACTCCAAACTAACCTTATCTTTGTAGACTCCCACTAAGTTCATTGTTGTTGTTGCTGTTGTTCAGTTTGGGTCAAACTCTTCTTGACCCCATTTGGAATTTTCTTGGCAAAGATATTGAAACGGTTTGCCATTCCCTTCTCCAGTTCATTTTACAGATGAGGAGACTGAGGCATACAGGGTTAAGTGACTACCCCAGGATCACACAGCCAGTAAGGCACAGGGTATCTACCACAGAGATGATGGACTTAAAGTGTCAAAAGAATCTTATGTTTCTGGATGTGGCCAACTAGAGAATTTGTTCAACTTTGTATTTTTCCTATGAGGGTTTTTTCTTTTCTTTTTAAAAAAAATTGTTCAGCGGTTGGGGTAGGGATAGTTAGTAAATAAGTTAGTAAGCCCGGGTAGCACAGTTCATCTTCCGGTGTGAAAAATCACGGTTTGTCATTGTACTGATTAAAGTTCTAAAGCCTTTCAAAATGAGTTTTCTTTGTAGCCTTGCTTCATTGTATAAATTATTCTCCTGATTCTGCTCACTATGCTCTATATTAGTGCATACAAGGCTTCCCAGATTTGTCTGAAACGATTCATTTCCTCATTTCTTACAGCACAATAATATTCCATTACATTCATATACCATAATTTGGTTAGCCTTTTGCCAGGATGTGGATGTCTACCACCACCACCACCCCATCCCCAGTCCCTAGGCTTCCGTTCTTGACTATTGCAAAAAAAGAGGCAAAAAGTACTTTTGTACAAAACAATAGCTAACATTTACTATGTGCCAGGCACCGCACAAAGCACTTTACAATTAGCATTTCACTTGATCCTTCAATAACCCTGAAAGCTACGTGCTTCAATTATCTCATTTTACAGGTGAGTAAACAGAAAGAGGTGAAATGACTTGCCCAGGATCACAGAATTAATAAGTGTTTAAACCTAAATTTGAACTCTTCATTCTAGGTCCAGGGCTCTATCCACTGAGCCATTTAGTTACCTCTGGTCTTAGATGATGCAAGCTGGTGATAGAGTGTTGGACATGGAGTCAGGAAGACCTGAGTTCAAATATGACCTCACACCCTTACTAGTTGTGTGACTCTAGGAAAATCATTGAACTTCTTTTGGCATTGATTCCTCATCTGTAAAATAAGATAATAAAAGCTCCTACTTAATGAGGTTGTTCTGAATATCAAATGAGATGACATGAGTAAAGATCTTGGCAAATCAGAAAGTGTTATATAAATGCCACTAGGTAGGTGGCTATTTGCAAAGTTATGTAAAAGTGGATTTTTTTTCCCCAAGGCTTAACAATTTTTTCTCTTTTTTTTGCTTTTTTAGAGGGCAATTGGGGTTAAGTGACTTGCCCAAGGTCACACAGCTAGTAAGTGTGTCAAGTGTCTGGAGCTGGATTTGGACTCAGGTCCTCCTGACTCCAGGGCCGGTGCTCTATTCACTGTGCCATCTAGCCACCCCCTTAACAATTTTTTCTTATCAAAAAATGGATGCTGGATATTGCCAAAAGATTTTTCAGTATGTATTGCTATAATTATGGAGTTTTAATTTTTTTGGCATCATTAATACAGTTCATTATGTTTAAAGTCTTCCTTATGTTGAACCAATCCTGCATTCCTGGTATAGATACAAATAGATTAGGGCTTCTAACATGTTGCTGCAGCCTCTTTGCTAATATTCGATTTAAAATATTTGTGCTGATGTTCATATGCATACATATGGTTTTCTCTGCTTCATCTCTCCCTGGTTTAGGTATCAAAAGCACAACTATATCATAGAAAGAAACTGAAAGGGTCGCTTCATTTTCTGTTTTTCCAAACAGTTTATACTATATTAGGGTTAATCTTTGTTTGAATGTTGGATACAATTCCCTTGAATTAAATTGAATTGAATCTGGACTTCAAATTTTGTCTTTGGAAATTAATTTTGGCTTTTTCAATACAATTTTTGGATATTGGGTTATTTTAAACATCTATTGCTTCTTTTGTTAATCTTGGTATTTTGTGTTTTTGTGAGCATCCATCCATCCATTTATTCTTACTGTATTTGTTGGAACATAAAATACAGCCACAGTTTCTGATAATTCATTTCCTGTTCACTTGTGAATGCTCCATTATTCATTTTTGATATGACCAATTTGATTTTGCTCTTTTTAAAAATCAGATTAGCTGTTTATCTATTTTAGCATTTTTTCCCAAAGACGAATTCCAAGTTTTATTTATCAATTCAAAGCCGGTTTTTGGCTTTCAATTATATTAAACTTTCAATTTCTGGAATGTCTTCTTTGTTTTGATTTTTTTTTAGTTACATGTCAAATTTATTGACTTATACTATATTTCTATGGAGAGTTTTAGGAGAATTCCTTGTTTTGATCTTTTTTCAGAAGCAGAATGTTCTATGATTTTATAAATTATTCTTTGACTCACCAGCTCTTAATTATATTATCTGTTGTTCAGTCGAGACCAATTCTTCGTGACCTGAAGGACACGGGCTTTCTAACCTCCAAACTTGGGTTCATGGCATCCATGATACTATCTATCCACCTCACCCTTTACCGTCCCCTTCTGCTTTAGCCTTCAATCTTTCCCAGCATCAGGGTTGGAAACAGGGCATCAGCCTCTGGTGAGCAGAAGGAATCTGTGGAGGAACATCCATTAGCACCTCCAGCTTCCATCTCCCCTCTAGGGACCTGGTCACCTCAGCCTCCATGGGGTAGAGGAGGCGGGGTTGCCAGGGGAGCAGCATGGGGGGCGGGTAGGCAGAGCTGTGTTAGGAGCAGCCTCCAAACAGCAGAGGGTGCATGGTGAGGTAGAGGAGGAGGGACGACTATCTAGCTCCTTGGGTGGAGGTGGGCCTCAGCTCTTCCAGCCTCGCTCTCCCCTGTAGGGCAGGGCCTCTGCAGCCTCCATCTCATTCTTCTGGTTGTGCTCTTGCGGGGCAGAAGTTCCATGAGGGAGCAGTGGAGGGGCAGCCCAAACCCAGAGGCCGCTGCCCTCTAGGGCTGCCCCACAGCACCCTCCCTCTCCTGGCCCCTCTACAGCAGGCCCTCAGGGAATATGGGCTCCACTCCCCATGGCTCCAGGACGGTGATGGACTGAGGATGAGGCACCAGAGCAGTTAGAGGTAAAATGTCGGGATGATCACTCACCCTCACCCCAAAGCGCCTCTTTGTTATGCCTCTTTGTGTCTATGTCCAGGGAAGGGGGGAGGGGAGGGTCAGGGAAGCCCATCACTGTTGCCCCCTCTGACCTAGGCTTGAGCCTTGACCTTGAATGACTAGGATAAAGTTGGGGGTTGGGGAAGGGAAGGAAAATCCTATGCTGGGAAAGGAGTGGGGGGAACAAGAGGATACAATGAAGAGGATAGGTGGTTGTATAGAAGAAAGCCCAGCCTGAGCTCTGTCTTCAGAGGTCCACCTTGGTGTCTTTCTCCACGAGGGCGCCTTGAGGGTTGTAAAATAGCAGCTGGCCTCAGCGGCCATCTTGTTAAGGAGAGTGAAACGGCAGGAAGGGGGAGGGAGGGAAAGCCGCCCATTGGCCCATTTCAAACGACCCTGGGAGCCCCTTGGCTCAGAGGACATGTGATGGGGCCTGGCAGAAGGCCTTGATTGGTACATGAGGGCGTCAACATTACTCTTGAGTTTTTCCTTGTGTCCAAGGACCTTGCTGGGCAAAGG
>JAQQSW010013023.1:0-12406 GCA_028646575.1 Pseudocheirus occidentalis
GGACACCCCCAGAACTAAGAGAATGGAAGAAGGGGAAGAATGGGTTCATGTTCAATCTCCTCCAACTCAGCATGAGGGAGTTCACACTTTCTTTCCTGACAACAAGGACTACAAACTCTGGGGAGTGGGTGGAGGGGATGCTGAAACAAGATAAGGGGAGCCAGGAGAAGACTTTACCAACCTCCAGCCCAGCTCTGATGGTGCTTCTCCAACACCTCCCAAGCGTTCTAACATGGCATGATATGATGGAAGTCATAAAGGTCTCCACTCTCCAAAAGCTTGTAAAGAACCTAGAATTCAATCTTTAATCAGTCATTCTTTAAAGTTAAACACTGCCCTCCAAAGATTAGAAGTCATTTCCTTACAGCCATCACCCCCATCTGCAATCCATCCCACCAGACTCAACCTGAAGGTCTGCATATCATCCATGAGACTTTCCTTGATCACACCAGCTTTCTTTGATCTCTCTCCTCTGAGACCATAACCCTTTGTTGTTCTCTTATGTACTTACATTCTAATAAGTATTATTCTTATCTGTGTGTCTCCACATCAACAAATCTTTGTTTGTTACTCCTATATGCCAGGACCTGTCCTTGGTGCCCTTTGGACATCTCAAACTGGATGTTCTAGAGCAGCTCAAACTCATCACCTCCAGAAAAGAACATATTATCTTTCCCCTAAAAGTCTTCTCTCTTCCCAATTTTTCTACAGTTGTCTAGAATTTCACCATTCTCCCAGTCACCTTTGTTTGAAGCCTCAGTGTAATCCTCACTCACCTCACATACTCTATCTGTTTTCAGATCTAGTCATTTCTTTCTTTATGGCATCTCTTGATTACATCCCCTTCTCTCTATTCCCATAGCCAATGCTCTGCTTGAGCCCTCATCGCCTCACACCAGGACTATTTCAAGAGCCCTTGCCACTTGCTTTTTCCACCCTAATCCATTCTCCACTCAGCTGTCAAACTGATCTTTCTAAAGTACAGTCCTGACCATGTTACCCTCCTCCTCCCATAAATTCATCGGCTCCCTATTACATCCAGGATCAAATATGAAATCCCCTTGATAACCTGGCCTCTTCAAGTCTTCTTTCTCTGTTCTCCAAGGACACTATAATCGAGCAACATTGACCTCCATGCTGCTCCTTTCACACAATACTTCATGTCCTCCCACTAGCTGCCCACATTCTAGGAATGCTCTCTCTCCTAACCTCTGCCTCCTGCTTTCCTTGGGTTCCATCAAGACATTTCAAATTCTACCATTTACAAAAGGCCAGGGTGGCTAGGTGGCTCAGTGAATAGAGCCCTGGCCCTGGAGTCAGGAGGACTTGAGTTCAAATCCAACCTCAGACACTTAACACTTATTAGCCATGTGACTTTGGGCAAGTCACTTAACCCCAACTGCCTCCCCAAAAAACAAACCAAAAAAATACAAAAGGCCTTTCCTAGTCCCTCTCACTCTTAATGCCCTTCCTCTGAGATAATCTTCCATGTATCCAATATACCTATTGTATATATACATTTGGGTGCATACATATTGTTTGTATGTAATACCCATTCGTGCTAGGACTCCTTAGAACGTAAGCTCCTTGAAGGCAAGAGCTAGATTTTTGCCTTTCTTTGTATCTTCAGTATACAGTTTAGCACAGAAGAAGCCCATGATAAATGCTTGTTAACTGATTAACTTAAGAAACAAAGATGAGAAATAGCATTGACTTAACTTTTGGGAGGGTGGAAAGATGGGTTACATCTCACCGAGATGTTATCTCCAAGGCAACCATAACCACCCTCATTCTTCCAGTATTTTCATTAGTTCCCCTTCCCTCCACTGTACAAATTCTCATCTCTCCTCTTCTGGGGTTCACAACAGCAGCTATACAGGTGCAGTTGGGAAAATTCCCCCCCATGACACCTGCCCCCCAGATTACCTTGTGGCCACAACAAGTATGGGGGTGGGGGTCTCTTCACACAAAGTCAGTGTTCAGTAACCACAAGCTTCCCCACCTCCATTTTCATTTTGGGTGTGACAATGTGTCTCACAAGATGAGCATATATGGATGGTTTATAATCTTATGCACTTTCCCCCCTAAAAAAATTTCTTCTCCAAACTCCCCAATTTCTGTTGAGGGCACCACCATTCTTCTTTGACTCCTTACCCTTCCTCACCCCATTTATTCAATCAATTACCAAATCTTGTCAATTCCACCTCTACCTCCTTCCTTCCATCCCCCTCTCTCTCCTCACATAACTACCACCCTAGTTCAGACCCTGATCCCAGCTTACCACCTAGACTACTGCAGTGGTCTTCTACCTGCTCACCCTACCTCAAGCCTCTCCCCTATATAATCGGTCTTCACTTAGTTGCCAAGATGATTTTCCAGACTCTCTGGCTTCCTATTGACACTGGGATGAAATATTATTTCATCTTTAACTTCATTCTTTAAAAAGTTTTATTTTGTGTGTTGTAGTGAACGTACATTCTTGTTCACACAAGAGCATATGTTTATAATATATAAATAAGTAAACATGGGCGGCTAGGTGGTGCAGTGAATAGAGCACCGGCCCTGGAGTCAGGAGGACCTGAGTTCAAATCCGGCCTCAGACACTTAACACAAAAACTAGCCGTGTGACCTTGGGCAAGTCACTTAACCCCAACTGCCCTCCAAAAAAAAAAGAAAGAAAAAAATAAGTAAACATGCATACATTGAGATGGAATGTTCCATCTTATTTTTCTTTACAAATGGGAAACATAATGCCACCAAAATTTGAAGACCATTAACATAGATAATAGATTTAGAGTTGGGATCTGAAGGTCAACCTCCTCATTTTATAAATAAGGAAATTGAAACCCAAAAGGGTTAAGTCACTTGCCCAACATCATACAAATAGTAAGCGACAGAGGTGGGATTTGAACCTGACTCCAAATCCAACATTCTTTCTACTATGTTATAGAGATAAGTTGTTGGTCTACCTCGCTGAAGGTTATTACCACTTGAGGAGTTTTCTCCATTTATGGAATCACAAATTTTTTAAAAATCAAATTTTAAAAAACCAAATTGAGAAAGTGAGTCTTGTAGAGGTAAAATGACTTGCCCAAGATCTCATGGCTATCACAAGAATACAACTCTCCCAACTCCAAGCCTAGGACACTTTTCAATATGCTTTAGTCCTTAATATTCTTCCCTGGGAACTTATTAGAGATCTTAACCCAAGATAAAATTTAAGAAGATGGACAAGGTAGCACGTGAAGAAGAAAATCTATACCCTGGCAGTAACGGTCATAAAGCAATAGGGTGGGTGGGTAATAGTTCCTTGACTTCTAATTTGTGAGTAATGTGTTGCACAATGAGGTTGCAATTTTCTAATTGTGATTGCCATTTTAATTTTACTCACGGCTGTGCAGCTAACAATGGCAAGTCTAGTAATTAAAATTAATTGTACCTTCACCTGCATATTTCTATTAGGCTGTTCAATTTAGTCTGCAAGCTCAATGATTTTGTCCTCTGAAAGATGCTGAATTCATTTCACTGAGCCCAATTAGGCCACACTCTAATTCCTCCAATGTGAAAAACAAGCCTCTCACTCTGGGTACCCCCTATCCCAGAGGTTCCCATTTTTAAAGCCCACCAGCCCAGCCCAGGGCAGAGCCTTCTCCAGCCTAGGAAACCTCTATTTAGCCTGGCAGCAAATATGGCAACTTGGTCCTGAAACTTTAATAACAGGGTCTAGGAATAAGCCCTAGGAAAGGTGGCTGGATTTCCACATTTTTTAACTCAAAGTTAAGTGGGTTTTTATGGTCACAGTATACTTCTTCCCTCTCCCTGGTCAGGATATCATTTGATCTTCAAAACAGCCATAAAAGAGATGATCTAGAGCCAGCAGGGTGTACTAAAAAGAGTCCTGGTATGGAGAAAGGGGGCTGAATTCAACTCTTGGTACCAAGTGCTAAGGGGCCATAGAGATCTTATAACTCAGAGGCTCTTGATATTGCATGAGCATTTTAAAAATATATTCTCATAATGGTGAATTTCAATATAATTGGTTTCCTTTATAATCCTATGTATTTGATGTATTTAAAAATATAATTCTGAGGAGAAGTCCATAGGCTCCATCAGATGGCCAGAGGGGTCCTTGTCTAAGAATCTGGGTCTGGTTCAACCACTCCATTTGCAGTTGGGAATATGCAATCCAAGAATTGATATTAAGTGGCAGAACCAAGGTTAGTATACCAGCCTCTTTTCACTATGTGCCACCAGAGCACAGATGTTATTAGCTAGACCTATTTTATGGGTGAGAAAACTGAGCCTCAAAAAGGTCATGCATGAGACATGTCCAAGTTCACATAGCTAGTAGTTGTTGGGTTCAGAATTTGAACCTAAGTCTTAACTCCAAAAACCTGTGCTTTTCCCCCTATACCTTACTAACTGGTAACACAAGTGAAATAAAACCCTTCAAAGTGAGTTGTCTACCCCAGTCTGTGACACCATTGCTTTCCTTTTCCATTGGGGAGTCTCCAGGGAAGATCCCCTGTAATCTAGCCCAAACTTCCCTGTCCAGCCTTTCTCTCAACCTCCATTCTACAGATGCCTCTTCTGCCACACACTGGCTGGTCTTCTCACTCTGGACCCCTCCTCCCTCTACAACACTGGTCACAGAGATCCCCTCACTTGAAATGCCCTCCTCTCCCCTATTCAAATTCCACTGGTCTTTTAGGGCCCAGCTTCTACTCTTCCTCCTCCAGGAAACCTTCATCGTCCCCATTGTTCTTTGATACTCTGAGCATCTCTCAGGGCCTCCTCAATCTAGCAATTCATCTTGCTTTCTTATAGGCTGTCTGGTCTCCCTTTTCCTATGCCCTGATGAGAGACCCATCTAGAGGATTATGTTCAACCATGACATGACATTTTAGGAAGGACACTGGCAAACTTGGAGGTGAATGGGATAAAGAGATCAAAGTGGGTCACCTCAAAAAGAATCTGAGCTCCCATCAATCCATCAACAAGACCAGGCACTCCTGCCCCTAACCTTGGCTTAAATGCTTCCCATACACAAGATGCAGAGAACTGTTAAAAGGACCTGTATATCCTAGAAAATCAATCAGATGTGGAAGAGAAATTAGCAACCATCTCTTCCAACACCCCCCCTCATCATACAGAACATGGAAATGAGACCAAAAGAAGTGATTCAGCCAAGTTCAAACAGTGAGATGGTGACAGGGCTGGTTGTAAACCTTCTGCCTCCCACCTAGTCAAGTTCTTTTTCTCTACTATTACTTTGCTATAAAATGAATTGGGCCCAACTACAGAAGGCTCTAAAAAGCTGGAGAGGCAGGAATCTGGAATAGAACATAATGGGACTGTGGGATTTGAAGGCAAGAAGGGGCCTTAAAAGTCCTCTGATTCAACCCATATTTGCATTTCTCTACAGCATCCTGCACAAATGGCCGTCGTCTCCTCTGGGAGACCTCCTGTGATGGGGCCTCGCTGCTTCTCAAGGCACTCCCTTACACTGTTAGGTTGCCATGATCAGTACGAAGGTTTTCTCCCTTAAGTCAAGCTTAAATCTGCTCTGGTAACTTTCACATATGGTCCCTAATTCTGACCTCTGATTCCAAGCAGAACAAGAATCGTCCATTTTGTCAGGAAAGCTATTCAAATGCTCAAAGCTTTTGCATTTCACCCAGTCTTCCCTTTTCCTGATGAAATATCCCCAAGTTCCTTCAGCTAGTTCTCTAGTGGTGTGGTTTCAAGGAACCATCCTTAGTATGTTTGTTGGCTTGTCATTGTCCTTCCTAAAGGCCAAGGGCTACAAATGGCGCATGAGATCTGACCAGAACAGAAGGCAGCTTAGTCCCAGAGTGGTCTCAATTCACCAATTAAATCCAACCAAAATTTCAGTTCAGTCATGTTCAATTCCTTTTTTTTCGAGGCAATGGGGGTTTAGTGACTTGCCCAGGGTCACACAGCTACTAAGTGTCTAAGACCAGATTTGAACTAACATCTTCCTGACTCCTACCATCCAAGAACAGGAACTAAGGGGCTCTTCCCTGAACCCCCATGCCTACTTACTGCCATGGGGTCCCCGATTCAGGCCCTATAAGTATAATCCATGAGTCCTTGAGGCAGGAGGAGAGGGATGGTGATAAAGGGACAAAGTATATGGGAATCATGGGGGTGGTACCTCAGGGGAGCTGGGAAAGCCTTCCCTCCCCCAAAAAAAGTTTTCTCTCCCTCAGCATCCCTATCCCTACAATCATGAGCCATTGCCTGGAATCTCTCCTGGGCAGAGCCCCAGGGAGAGCTCAGACTGAGTTATGCAGCCTCCATAGTAGAAAGAGGGCTAGATCCAGAGCCAGAAGAACTAGGTCCAAGTTCCAGCTCTGCTGATTGCTAACTGTGCAGCCCTGGACAAACAAAGCCCCTTCTCTCTGGGCCTGAGACATAAGAACAATTCTGCTGAAAGTCACTTTCAGCTCTAAATGGATTGATCCTAGAATGTAAAACCCTGGAGAGGAGAGCCTGGTGTGCTGGGAGGAAAGGGATGAGTGGGAGCTCAGAGTTCTTCCTGAGAAGAAACAGACCTGGGAGAAGAGAGAAGAGAGAAAAGATGAGAGTGGGATCTGGGGGATCAGAAGGGCAGGAACGGCAGAACTCAGAACCCTTCCAAGAACAGGTTTGGGAGCTGGGAGAGAGGAAGAGAAAATAAAGGAGGGGGTGCTGAAATGGGAGGGGAAGGAGAGAAAGAAGAAAAGGAAGGGGAAAGGAACAGGTAGTCATTAAGCACCTACTAGGTTCCAAGAACTAAGCTAAGCACATTACAAATGTTATTAGATCCTCACAATAACCCTGGGAGACGGGTGCTATTATTATCCCCATTTGAGAACCAAGGAAATTGAGACAAACAGAAAGACTTGCCCAGGGTCACAGAGTTACTAAGCATCTGAGGCTGAATTTGAACTCAGGTTTTCCTGACTCCAGGCCCAAGTACTCTAATCCATTGCACCAAATTTCCCTGATTGGCCCCACCCAGCCTCTTCCTCTAACAGTTTGAACCCGCCCAGCATCTTTGCCCCAAAATCTCTTTCCTCTTGAACCTGAACCTGACTCCCACCAAGTGTCCATAGTCCCAGCCTGCTCCTAACCCCCTTTACCAAGGCCTGTCATTATAAGTTTAAAAACAACCACCAAAAGAAAAACACTTAAAACATTGTATAGATTTTGTTATGGGTGATGGACTTTCAATTAGTATGTACAAAAGATTCCTGGAGAATTAATTGCCAGCATGCTGGCCAATCAGTTGCCTGGATTGTCTCTCCCAGGGACACTTGGCCTATTATCTTATTTATTGAGTCTAGTGGGGGGTTGGGAAACCATTAGAAAGCTGCCTTTGTTGAGCTTAGCCTAAGCCATGAGACCAGTGGCCTTTAAGTCACAGAATACTGTTCCCCCTTTCTTCCCCGACCCCAACGAACTAGGAAAAACTGGGGTAGAGTTGTAGTGAGAGAAATCTGAGAGACCTCCCTCCCTGCCCTCCCCACAGGGGTAGACTCAGGCAACCAAAAACACTCCCAGTCAGTCCTGGCTCCATCAATGAAGCAGACAAGGACAAGGACTCCATCCCACCTACCAGGTCATGGAGAGAGACTCATCCATTTCTCTTTGTCTTTTCCTGTGCATTGAGCCTGAGGCTTATTATCCACCTTCATTAAAAGGATGCTACCTTTAGAAAGTTTAACTGTCTACTATTGAAGGCCTCCAACACAATGGAAACATTTTTAATTGAATTGAATTGGTTTTTTCCATCGAGTCTTCCTAGTATTATCTTGTCTTCTATATTCCCACAAACCTTCAATACCACCCACCTCAGTTATTGGGTCTAACTCCCAGCAGATTTTTACTTCATTCTCCCACTTTCAATCCTTCATTTATTACCACATAAAGATGTGCTCTCAAGAAGGAGGGGACAGCCATATTGCCAGTGATCATGCTTCTCACCAGCCAGGACTGAGCTGGGAAAGCAGCCACTTCAGTTGGCTCACATGATCCTCCACATGGAACTGGAAGGGACCTTGGAGGTCATCTTATTCAGTGGCATTGAATTCAATAAAAATGGGACCACTGAACCATATATAAGGATCCTTGGTGGTCACATATTGATTTAGAAAACCACATATTAACATTATCTATATTTTATTGTCTGGTTCCTGACCATCGGGGCATATTTGTCACCTCTGTAACCCAACCACTCACCCTACTTTACAAATGAGAAAATCAGACCAGAGGGGTTAAAGAGTTTGGCCAAAATCGTTCAGGGAATAAAGAGCAGGGCTAGAATTTGAGTCCAGCTGCCTACCCGTAAATCCAACATTGTTTTCTCTGAACTATGTTGTTTCTCAAAAGCATTCATCAGGGGTGAAGTTGATTGACAAAGTTTGTCTTTGGTGCATCTCACCTTCTCTCCTGTCCTCAGCATCCTCAGTGATCTTTTGTTCTCCCCAACTCCTCATTTCCAGAGTGACTCCCCCAACCTGATCAGTGCCTCAAGTGCCCTTTTCTTCCTCCCCACCAGATGTACCAGTGTTCCCCTTTCCTCAAACTCTACCGTCAGTTGTCTTCTCAAAGAAAAGTCACCTGATAACCAAGGCATTAATGATTGATGACAGCTTAATGAGATACAGCTGTGGGTTAGTAGCCTGAACAATGAAAGTGGAACATCTGGATATACTCTAAGTTGTGCTCTGAATTTACTGTCTGATCTTGGGCAAATCATGTTCCTTCTCTGGGACTCAATTTCCTTGCCTGTAAATTGAATGAGTTGGAATGAATGATCACTAAGCTTTCTCCCAGCTCTAAAAGTTTATATTTCTATTAATGTGATTCCTGTTTCTTTCCCCTAAAGCCTTCCTCCAGTGCCTCATGGTCTGTATGAAGTGATGATTCCCAAGACTATGGCAATGGAGAGTAAGCTCTTGTAAGTTCCCTCAGTCTGGGATAGTTTTTTAGTACAAGCCAGAAAACAGAAGGACCAACGCAATACAGTGCAGGGAAACTTCTCACCAGAAAATGAACTGAAACAACTCATGAAGATTGGTTACCCAAGGATGGAAGTGCTTCTGGATGTATTTGGTGGATAGAAAACCCACTGAGGAATTCATAGATCTCTCTAAGTAAAGTTTCCCTTGTCTGTCCTAAGAGTATTTGCATTTGGATAGAGGGCTCCTAGAATGTGTAAGTCTAAGGACCCTGACTGACCCAAAAAAAGAACCTCTAATGATGGGATTTCAGGTATTGCTGCAGGCCCACAGGAAAGATCTGGGTGCCTTCCTGGTGCCCCCCAAATTGTATTATGTAGGATGCCACCTACCCTGTCTACTAATAAGACCAATTCTGAGGAAGCATGAGAGCCAATTGATGTATAGGAAAGACGCCTGATTTAGAGTCAGAACCTAGATTCTGATCCTTTCTGTGACCAGCATGGGACCTTGCACTTCAGTTTCCTAATGAAGAGTTGGGATTGTTTCTTTCTATGTCATTGTGCCCCCAGCACCCAGCATACTGGGCTCTATGGTGATACCCTTGGACAGAGCAGACACTTGATAAATACTTCTTGTCTCTAAAGTGAGAGGGTTGTACTGAATAATCTCTCAGGTTCCCTCTAGCTCCCAACCCTACATTCCTAGGGCACAGTGGTTCTCAACCTTCCTAATGCTGCAACCCTTTAATACTTGCTCAAGTGGATGGACCCACCAGGAGACTGATAGAGGAGCAATGTCTCAGTTCTTAAGACCATCGGAAATATGTGTTTTCCGATGGTCTTAGGCAACCCCTGTGAAAGGGTCGTTCAACCCCCAAAGGGGTCATGACCCACAGGTTGAGAACCGCTGGTAGAGAGAGGTAGAAATGGGCCTTGGAGATAGAGGTGGCCTTGAAGACGCCTTTCTTTCTTGGTGAGCCCTTGCAGGGGCTATCCAGCTGCCTAAGAGGGTCCACATTTATTCCAGAAACTTAGTTGTCATTTATCTAAAAGTTACCTTAATGAAATATTGGTATCTTTTGAAGCTTGCCCTGTCCCTTTAAATGAAATGTTTACTATGTCACAGAACATCTATTGGGGAGGAGGAGAAAATAAGCAGAAAGGGGGGTCGGGGTGGAGATTGACTCAGGAGTGCAGCTTTGCAAAGACAGGGAAACATCTTCTAATTTAAAAGAAATTTGAGAAAATAGTTCCATTCCCCCTCTCCATTATCTCCCTGCGGGTGCCCAGCTTTCAGACATCAACATGCAGGCTGGGCTATGCAATCGTAGGGCAGAAATTAGCTGACAGCCATCAGGTTAGATAACGGAGGGCTGCAGCCGCCACACTCGAGAGTACATTAATCTTTCCCAAATTAAAATCTGCGAGGCCGCATTTAAGATTGAGGCCACCATGGTTCAGCGCTGTTTGACCGCCAATTTTGATAAAAGTGTTTTAAGAGAGGTGAGACGGAGATAAATTGCCTCCACTCCCTTGGCAGCTGCGGGGGTAAGTGTTGGGGCTCCTGGCTGCCGCCATGATGTTGATGATGCTGGGTGTCAAGCCAACGTCGGCATGTTTACACAGAGTGGCAAAGGGTGGGAAACACCCAGCAAGGGAGCCAACAGCCAGGCGGCCGACAGATGGTATATTTCTTGGAAAGTGACATCAATATTATATTTCATCCCAGGCAGACAAATACACTTTCGCATTTGGGTAGTGGCTGATAAGAACAGGTTTGCTTGTAAAACAAATGAATATTCTTCCCGAGCTGGCTCTTGGGTTCCGCTCATTCATTTCTGTTGTTCCATCAACAAAGCATTCCAGAGCAGCCGACCCTGAGCAAAGCAGGAGGGGATCCAGAAACAGAACCAGGAGGAGCCCCCGCTTATCAAGGGGTGAAAGTTCTCAGAGCTAGTGAGACTATGACTAGACTCATAGGAAGAGGAATCCCAGAAGGTGACCCCAGACTGAGCCCTGAACTTGGCCCCAGTCTGGGTCCCAACTTTAGCCCCCAAAATGAAATCTGACCCTAGTCCTGACCCTTACCTCAGGTCCCAGACTAAGCCTTGATCTGACTCCAGCCATTAGAGCAAACTCTGACCCATGCCCTGACCCTAAGCACAGACTGAGCCCTTACCACACACTGAATCTTGACCCCAGTCCCAGACTGAGCTCTGACCCAGATCACAGAATGAACCCTGACCTCAGATCCAGAATGAGCTTGAGCCTGACTCTGACCTACTTGTACTACACACTGAATCTTGACCCCAGCTCCATAGGGAAGTCTGATCCAGATTAAAGAACAAACCCAGCCCCAGACAGAGTCCTGAACTGACTGCAGACCCAGAACAAATCTTGACCACAGTCTCTTATGGACCCCTATCCTTGACCTTAGCATGAATTCTAACCTCAGGTCCCAGATTTAGCCACACACTGAACCCTTCACCTGACTCCAGATTGAACACTACTCCCTGTCCCAGAAAAAACTCTAACTATATCCCCATATAAAGCCCTGACCCTGACCTCTGACTTACCCCTTACCACTGAACCCTAACCTTAGCCCTAAATTAAGTTTTGACATCATCCCCAGAAGGAGCCTTAACTCCAACTATAGACTGTACCCTAGCCCTACCCAGACATAAGGATATATCTGTGCCTTGGAGAAACTCACTAGTGATACAAAAGAAAAATATTAAACATAGATAGGCAGTTCCCCTTGAAAATCATAAAATGACTGAAACAGAGGTTGTCAAAGCCAAAGGGAGCACAGCCATTATCTAATCTAATCTGCCCCTTTGCAGTACTCTCCTCTCTAGCATCCATGACAGGCAGACATTTCCCTCCTTGGTTTGAACACCTCCAGTAACAGGCTTCTCACTGCCTAACAAAGCAGCCAGTCCCTTTTAAGACAGCTCCAGTGGTTAAAATATTGTTCTCCCACCCATCATGACCCTTCCCTCCAATCTAGGTAGACTGACTTCCCCACTGCTCCTTCCTCCTTCCAGTGTCCTCCCTCTTCCCTATCTGGCCTAACCCTACTTTTCCTTCAAGATCTACCTCAAATCCCACTTCCTCCAAGAAGACTTGAAAACCCTTATGGCACTGAAATTATGACTAAAGACACAGACTGTCTGTAACGTAGACAGGCAATGGGGGTAGGGAGTAGGGTGAAAAGGGAAGAGGGTAATAGAAAATATGTTAATAAGAGAGTACAAGGGGGTGGCTAGGTGGCCAGTGAATAGAGCACTGGTCCTAGAGTCAGGAGGATCTAAGTTCAAATCTAGCCTCAGACACTTAACACTAATTAGCAGTGAGACCTTGGGCAAGTCACTTAACCCCAATTGTCCTGCCTTCTCCCCTCCAAAAAGCAATTAATTAATTAATTAATTAATT
>JAQQSW010013024.1:0-12405 GCA_028646575.1 Pseudocheirus occidentalis
TTTTTTTTTTTAGCTCTGTGAAACTCTGCTTCCAAGGAGGGAAGCTCTGTTCCAAAGAGCTGGGGTTTTCCCAACTGCCGGAGCTATTAGGAGGGTGTTGCAAGTCCCCCCAGCTTTCGCTTGCTAAAAGTGCATGCCAGGACCACCACCCAAGGCCACGATATGGATCCAGGCCGCTCAATGCAAGAGCACTGGGTCCTGATCAATCGATTCAGCCCCTCCTTGGAGTCCGCAGGCCAGGGGCTCTGAAGCAGCCTGGTGGAGGCTGCTGCCGGTTCCACCAGTTCCCTTCCTCCACTGCTTCCTTGCCCCAGGGGCAGATTGGCCAAACTGCTTTACCATCCCCAAATTAATTTTCAAAGTTTCACTTTCACTAACCGTCTCTGACCGGTATTTTAAGATCCCCTCAGGCAGGTGCTTTAGATTTTCTTTGAAGTGGACTCAAGCTGTGGCTTGGGAGGCTCACTCCTCCTGGCCGCCCTGGGGCCTGGCCTGGCCGCAGCTTCGGTTTTGGGCTGGGCGGGTCTCTGCTCCGGTGCGAGCTGCCCTTCTCCTGTCCCTGTTCCTCACTCCTTGGCAGATGTGGAGGTGCTGGAGTCTGTAGAACCTCTGAAGAACCTCTGAAGACTGACTGTGGTGCGGCTCGCTCAGCTCAGCTCAGCCTGACTCCTTCCCACTGCCCCGGGCCTGGCAGAGGTCTTGGCTTCAGGCTGTTCCAGCCTCTGCTCCTGGCTGCCACGTTGAGCCCCTGCTGCCGAGCTGCCTTCAGCGAGAGATGTGTTCTCTGTATTTGTGTGAGTCTGAGAGTCCTAGACTTTGTCTGGGCTCATAATTTTATGGGTGTATAGGGTGGCGGTGTGGGAGCTGCGGGACCTTGCTGCTTCTACAGTGCCATCTTGGCTCTGCCCCCGTCAATCCCTAATTCTGTTTTTAAAACAAATATTGTGGGGTGAGATATTCCCTGTTATTGGATGGTTAGAACCTGGTGTAACTCTTATGAAATTATCTTGATGAGGACATGAATTCCAAGAATAAGTTCCCCTGGAATCTCTCTATTTTTCTCTGGGGACTTTGGATTTCAGGAGAGGACATGGCACCCTTGAGGATCTTCCTAAATCAGCTCTTTCTCTAGATGGATAGTAGCAAGTGAATGGAACAGAACTGAATGAGTCTGTGGAGTAGATATAATTAGAGCTCACATACTGTTGATATGGGAAGCTAGGTCGCAAAGTGTCAGGCCTGGAGTCAGGAAATCTTCCTGAGTTTAAATCTGGCTGCAGACACTTAATATTTGTGTGAACCTGGACACATCACTTAACTCTGTTCACCTCAGTTTCCTCTCTATAAAGTGAACTGGAGAAGGAAATGGCAAACAACTCCAGTATCTTTCCCAAGAAAGTCCCAAATAGGGCCATGAAGGCTCAAACATAACTGAAAAATGACTGAACAACCACAAAATTCTTTATGTAACCCTTGACTCAAAAGGACAATTTCATGGAACTCCCACTTAATTGGTAGACCTGAGATGGCACTTCAATCAAGTCCCTATTTCTAACTTAGTATATCAGAAATTTCAGGGGATAGTTCATTAGGTAAAATATGAGACTCTCTCTTGGTTGAGCTCAGTTATTTCACTCCTAATGAGAAGGGTCATTCACTCTTACCTATTTTCTGGGATGTATTCTCCATTGTACACTTTCTCTGATTTTTTTGTTATCGACTTGGATTAATGGATTATTTTCCAAAACTATGCGTTTTCATTGTGGAACTGGCATTTGATGGGAAGGGAGTCAACCCTTGGATGTATAGTTTGGGGCCCTCCTTTCTCATTAAGGAACAGCAATCAAGAGTGCAATTTGAACCTAAATTATTTGCCCTAAACTAACAATATTTAAGGGGAAAGGTAGATGTAATTCTAGCCCAGTACCACCTCTCTCTTTAGAAAGCAAAGTGACTAGCCTCTAGCCTCAACCTTCTACCACTCTTCATTGCAAAATCAAATCTCCCTTGGAGAAAGGTGGTTGGGGAAGGCTCAAAATATATCTTTTGTATTTCCATGAGAGTCATATCTAGACATACCCATATGAATATACATAATGTATGTGGGTCAAACAACATACCACCCCACACTCCTTCCCCTACATTTATACCAATAGAATTAATTTTTAAAAAATAACTTCAGGCTTTTGCTAGTATTTCTATAATCAATGGGTAATCAACATCTCAATTACCATGGAAATCTACTTCAGATAATAGAATGGTAGCAAAAATTTACATCTGAAACTACTACCTTTCAACTGCTTTTAGTTTAAGAACACTTTTGGAAAGCATTTTTGCTTTATCAAGTTTGATCAGTGGTGTGGTAATTTTGGTAGTGCAAATGTTTAAGGTCAACATATTGAAATAAAGATTTTTATTTGGAAATTCAAAGAGGAAGTTGCTTTAAGCCCAGTGGGGGCCACCTGCAAAGTTCTGGTAGAGAATTATATAAGGATTCAGTGGTTTGGATACAGAAAGGAAAGAGGGAGAAGAGGGAGGGAAGGAGGGAGGGAGGAGAGAGAGAGAGAGAGAGAGAGAGAGAGAGAGAGAGAGAGAGAGAGAGAGAGAGAGAAAGAGAGAGAGAGAGGTTTGTATGGTCATATACCTTAAAAGAATTAGATTTTTATGTAACAAATGCAACCTAGAAACATGATTCCATTTTTCTTTTGGTTTGTTTTTTCAGTTTTGTGATAAAGGGACTTCCAAAGGAACATCTTAAGGGCATATGACAAAACTGAAGTTAACACTGTTCCTGAGTTTTAAGGACTATTTTTGAGAAGTTCGGGAGTTTTCATTAGAACTGCGGAAATTTTTATTTATTTTTTTTGTCTTTCCATTTTGTTTTCTGTCACATTTGTTTTTTTCACCACGGTTTGTCTTCGCCCTATTTAGCTTTTTCCCTGTTGTCCATGTTCTTCTCTTATCTCCTGTTATATTTCTCTGTAGCTAAACAATTCTTGCTCGAGTTGGATTTTTTTAATTCATTCTTAGCCCTTTCTGTCAACTTCTCTTATTCACTCTTTGTCTCCCCTGGACAATCCTACACAAAATTGTTAAAAATGTAAAACTGATCCCTGAAGACATTTAACTTGCATTTTATCAAGTATTACACTTCATCCAGACCCTCACCAAGTTACTTCATCTCCTTAAGCGCTCTCTTCATTTCCTCTTGAGAAAAGGAGACTGGATTTGAGAAGCCATTGGTAATTTTGCAAAAATTAGTTTGTGTTATTGCTTCTAGGAATCTCTGCATTTAAACTAAATCTTAGCATAGTTAGTCGTGGGGCTATTATTTTAAGCCTTATTAGTGTCTATAGCAGTTCTGCAATATTCCTAATTAGGTATTACAGGGAAAGGGCCAATAGAGACCCAGTCCTTTGAGCATGTACACTCTACTTGGCTGACTATCAGTAATGAGGGGAGTAGGGTGAAGTTTTTCTAAGCATATAACATGGAGGCGACCACCCTCCTCCTCAGAGAATGTCCAGGTATTTCGTGTTTTCTGTGCATACAAAATGCACAAATATTTAAAATCTCTCTGTCAACTTTTGAGTGAAGAAGAATTGTTGTAAGTGTCTGGGTGGAAGGGAGGCAACCACTTCAACCACTATCCTTTCCCAACGTGTGGAGACATCTCTGTTTCTTTGGCTAATTGAAGTTTTTTTTTCTTGATCCTAGGGAAGGAATGGCAGAGACAGCACTGATTCAGTCAAGAGTTTGTAAAGTTTAAAAGATAAGAGGAGGTCTAGTAAGTTGAGTCTATATTTCAGCTTAAGCGGTAGCAGCAACAGTGAAACCTAGTGAGGATGCTCCTGATCAATAGTGAATTAACCTAGCAGCCAAGACACAGTGTCCAATAGGCAAGAGAGTGACTCATCTCTCAGCTGCCCTGCATTCTGAAATGGACTTGGTGAGAAGAATGTTTGTAGCTACCACTTTAAGTCAAGTCTGAGCCAAATCTCCTCAGGGTTTGAAGTGAGTTCCCTGGCTTGAAGGGATCTTTGTGTACTTTGGATATCGCAATATTTTCTCAATAATTTTTTTTGGTGAAAGCTAATTTGATACTAATTGCTAATTCTTGACATTGAGGAGACATTGACTTGTTAAATATACCAAAGAGATATTAGCTGGCACAGGCAAATTATGTTGGGACAGTAATCATTGGTATTGATTTTGAGGGGAATAAATAAGAATGAAGGCTCAATTTATGGCATTAGAAAAATCACTCCAGGCCCTAAGAGATACCCAAAGAGCCCTAGAAGGCAGATATGACCTCTCTTTGGGTCATCGGCAGTTGGAAAAATGAAAATCAAAGTCTATAAGAGATTTGTGGGAGACCTATTCCATTTTGAGAAGTTGATTCAAGTTAACTTGAAGTACTTAATCCTTTTGGGGAGCTTTCTTGATCCTATTTTATTTCTTTTTTATCTTCTTTTGAACTGATTTTCCTGGTCCTTTTGTTAGGTGAATTTAGAATTCCATTAGGATTACTTCTGCAAAACAGGAGTCCGTTGAGAGAATTTGGGGTTTTCTTTGGGTATAGAGATCCAAGGGACATTTGCCTGGACCTCCAAGAAGCCCCTTTTGAAAAAAGCGTACAGGGACTCCTGGTGAAATTTTGGTGGGCCCTATGTGGAATTCAATTCTCTGGATTCTAGTCAGACCATATATATTGAGAAAACTGAAAGTTTTCACTTAGGACAGTTTGCTTTCTTACCTGAGAGTAAAAGAATGACTTTTAGTTAACCCCAGGTCCTAACTCTCTGTGAATAAATTTCCATCTGTTTTGGGAGTTAGGCTAGAATTCAAGTTTCTCCACGAGGGGAAGCTTGACTTTTCATCTTGTCTACTTTCTCTTTTGTTAGTTCCTTGTATTCCCCCTGACCCTGGGCAACATTTTCACGTTTTGTTTCATTTCTTGATTTGCCTGGATTGGAATAGGCTTTTGACATGTACTAAGCACACAAGAATCTCTTATTGCTGTATAAAATATAATTTGTTTTATTGATTCTTCATTATTCTGTATTGAGGGGGAGGGTAATTGAGGTTTCTGCCTTTAAATTTGGGACTGTGCAACATTTATACCACATGTTCCATTTGCTGTGATTCAAGGCACTAGAAAAGGACATTTCTGAGCCCCCTTCTGACCCTAGCAATAATAAAACTGCTAGATGCACCCTACAGATTTTGTTGAGGACAGAAAATGTTTCAAGGTGGTAAGAAACATAGCATATTTGGATATACATGATGGAAGTGTAAGCTGGCAACCATGAGTTCTTATAGGTTGTTGAGATAGAACTTTGTGTATACACTGGGTAATTCTTATTCCTCAACCTCCTTCTTGTTGACCTATATGTGTGAAGATTACTCTTTGAGCTCTGGAGGGCCAGTCCAGGGAGGGTTCCCTCCTTACTTCTAGGGCCACAAGTTAGCATATTGTCTCCTAGACAAGTCTGTCTCTGAGCTTGACTCCTGTACGTGTCTTTTCCCCTTCAATATAGAGCCTTCTGAGTTCTTAAAAGTTAGTTGGCATTTCCCCTTTCCCCAGGCACCTGAGCAGTTGTGGCAACCACAGCAACAATGGAAGGGACAGACTGACTGAGGGGTTGTTTCCCAGAGAGAGAAAATCCATTGGAAAGAAAAGAGTCCACTTAGCAATGACAAGTTAGGAAAGCAAAATGTCAAGTAGCCAATAAGCTGCCCCGTGGTCATTGCTCCAACAAGGCTTGTGTACTAACTAGTCTCTCCAGTGATTGAACTGTTTTATGATGATCTATTCCTAAGTGCTGCCTTTCTGTGTGGGATTAAAATGGCCTGTTTTATACCTAATTCATGTTGTACTGAGGGAATCTTTTTTTTAAACTTCATTATCTTCCTGCTCCCTACCCACCCTGTTGAGGAGGACTCTTTAGACCAGTGCCAAAAATACAGCTGTTGTCCAGGAAGCCAAGTTGGGAGAAGAACTGAAAGTACTGGGAGCTTTGTTTCCCTACTGAGGAGACAGGCGACCCCAGAGCACTGAAATCAGGGTAACCATGAGGGCAGGTAAAGACACTGACCAGCCTACTGGTTCTGGACTATCCAAATTAATAGGTATTTGATTTCTCACCTCAGAAATGGGCACTCACTGATGAAACAGCCAAGTTTAATTGTCTTTCTGCTGTTCTCTGTACTGAATGTAGCCAAATTCTCAAATGTAGAATGTTTCCCTACAGTGATCCATCACCCTTATGGTACAAGTAATTGCTACTGCTGTGGTAGTAAACATTGCTAAGACGCTGGAGCCATAGACCTCCAGATCTTTGAAAATTCCCAAGGTCACTTGGGTTCTTGCACTTCAGGATACTCATTTGTCTAATATCAGGAATGAACATGCACAAAGAGATGCAAAGACAGCCAACTCTTCCCATTGCTGTTGGTCAGTTTTGGTTAATCTCAGTCTCCCCAGTACTAGTTGACACATGAGTGAAATCACCATGTCACAAAGGTAGAGAGAGAGAGAGGGTCTTGTTTTATCACCTCTCCTTGGAGTCAAAGCTTGTTCTTAAAAAGTCACAGTGAAGAGGCCCAGCCTGGAGAGCCCAAGCAAAGAAGTCATGAGTAACCTTTTCCTAGTCATGAGTAGTCTCTTGTTTTCAAAATTCCCCTGAGTCATCAGCTCTTCCTGATCAGCAGGCAATTCAGGGATCATTACAAGTGCTTGAGCTATCTTTGGCCTGAAATAGGCCCCCTTAAGTTCCCAGGAAGAGAATATCTGTGAGTATTCTCTACAATCCTCCAGGAAGGGCAAATCAGGAAAAGCGTACTTCATGACCTTGTTGCATTAAGAGTCACTGATGGTATAAATTTAGAGTCTCTGATCCTTCTACAGGGGAGATCTTTCACTTAACCCCTCAGTGCTTCAGGAACTCTTTAAAACTATAAATTGTAGAGAAGGTGCTGACCGGAATTACTGGGAGTTATATCATCCAGGATTTCCCTGCATCACAAGGCTGTTCCCTACATGACACCAAAAATTATTCTCCTGAAGTGGATGTGGCCAAGGTACGTTCCTGATAATAAAGAATAAAAAAGGAAAAGAAATAGATGTTTAGCAAAGTTCATTAGTATACCATCCCGGAGAGAATATATAGTGTTTCAACCCTGTAGTTCTCCTTTTCAACAAAGAAGGGAAGAGACGATTTCTCATTTCTTCTGCAGATCAAGCTTTGTCACTGTAATTATACAATGACTACTTTCATTTTTGTTGGCATTCTTTCAATAAATGCTTGTTTCTGTATTGTGATAAATATATACATTGTTTTCTTGATTCTGCTTTGGTTTATGCATCTTCCTCCTGTTCTTTGGATTCTTCATGTTCATCATCACAATAAATCATTAGGTGATAGACAATCTTAAAAATCCAAGTGAGGGGCCATCTCCAGTCATCCTGATCTATAGCTGGCCACTGGACCCAGGTGGCTCTGGAGGAGAAAATGAAGCTGTGACTTTGAACAGCCCTCCCTTAGCTAAATCCAGTTCCCTTGCATGTCATGGCATCACCTCCCTGACATCATGGCCTTCTTTAAGAACAAAGGCCAAACAGCCACCACAAGGGGAGGTCTTAATAGTACTGATGCCCCTCAATTCACATGATGTACTGGACTTTCAAATAATGCCAGTTCCATTTCCTTCACAGTTTCTTATGTTTTGTATTATTTCATGTTCTTGGTGCTTTGATTCTTTATTAGAAGCCTAAAAGCAAACCCTGAAAACTTGCAAGGTGGTCTCTGGGAATGAACTTTCCCATTCTGTAATCTTATGTTATCTGATGGCTATTATAATCAGATTGAAGAAATCCATAGATTGAACAGTAACCTCTTAAAAGACTGACTCCAGTTATAAGACCAATGTGCTATGCACTGGTTTTGAGTATCTTTTAGAGAGAAAATTGAGGAATAAAACATTTTCAACACTTGGTCTCTGAATTGAAAAGCAATCATTTTGGTTTTGATTTGCTTTTAATTATGCAGTTTTTGCATGCTGACTTGGTGTCAGACCTGGAGAGAAGCCGGAGAAGAAATAAATTTCATTAATAATTTCTATCACTTGGTCTGAATTATGCACTGGTGTTAGAACTTTCCTAAAGATAATGCCTAAAATTAATAATAAGAATGGAAGACATCTGTCTTGAAAATAGTTTTCCGTAGAATATTTCAGAGAAGATTATGTTCCAAGGGTGAATTTGTTGTTCAGTCACTTCAGTCATATTTGACTGCTTGTGACCCCCACTGGCAAAGATACTGGAAGAGTTTGTCATTTTCTTCTCCAGCTCATTTAACAGATGAGGAAACTGAAGCAAACAGGGTTAAGTGACTTGCTCAGGATCACTCAGGTGGTAAGTGTCTGAGGCCAGATTTGAGCTCAGAAAGATGAGTCTTCCTGAACTCAGTCCCGGTGCTCTTCCACTGCACCACCCAGCTGCCAAGAGTGAACAGAATATTACTATTATGTTGACTCCAAAGATATAAGGACGTGTTTGTTTGTTTTTTTACAGTTTATTTGTATTTTCCTTATACTTAGCTAGGTGGGGTTAAATAAAATCTCTCCTCTTTTTGAAAAACACAAATACTTCTACGAAGCCTTTTCTGGTCACCCTCTTCAGTAACTTTCCCCCATGGATTTCACATAACATTTTGTTTTTTTCATAACTCTGTAATGTGTTTATAATCCCAGATTATATACTACAGCAGTCTGTATTGGCAAGTTCCAATGAAAGTAAAGGCCTTGTTTTATTTACAACAACATAACAATTGTTGCTAATATTATGTACATTAAAATTTTTTGTTGTTGTTTTTTGGAGGGCAGTTGAGGTTAAGCGACTTGCCCAGGGTCACACAGCTAGTAAAGTGTGTCAAGTATCTGAGGCTGGATTTGAACTCAGGTCCTCCTGACTCCAGGGCCGATGCTATGCTCACCATGCCCCCAGCCGCCCCAATATTATGTACAAGCTTGTACTATCTCTATTGGTGCCTCAGCACAATGTAATATATCATGCGGTGTTAAATAAATGGATTAATAAAGAACTAGAGGGACCTGGGAGAAAAACTTCTAGATTTGGGTTCTGGGTTCAAATCCTAGCTCTTTCTTCTTCAAATAGTCTTTTAAAAAAAAGACATATAGCCATTCTGGGCCTCCATTTAAGGAGTTTGTGTTTTCCTCACTTTCCCCTCCCAACCAGAAAGAGGCTGAGTAAAAAAATCCTCACAGACTATGCTGACTGGGCTGGCTTTGAGGTGAGGGCTTTCTCCTTCTCCCCTACTAGCAATGTTCCCCCTCCTTTTTTTTTTGGAGGAGGGAAGGCAGGGCAATTGGAGTCGAGTGACTTGCCCAAGGTCACATGGCCAGTAAGTATTAAGTGTCTGAGGCTGGATATGAACTCAGGTCCTCCTGACTCCAGGGCTAGTGCTCTATTCACTGTACCACCTAGCCACCTGATCTTCCTTTCTTTGGGTAAAAGCGGTGGAGTCCAGCCTCATTCCTCAGCAACTCTCTTAACTCCAATGGGCCAGTTCTTCTAGGGGAAATGTAAATGAGCTGGCTCTGAGTTTAAATTTGAGCTTTCTGCTATGGGATCATTTGTCAAATGAAACAGTGGCTTGATAGTCTCAGAAGTCTTCTAATCTTCCCAGACAGAACTTCAGGGTCCCAATATAGTATGTGAAGTACAAACCCCCTCAAGGCCATCCCTCCATGTAACCTCTGATCTCAAGCAATGACATACCTGCAGACAATGAGAACACTCTCACTTATAAAAAGGAAATCAGGCTTACAACCTACAATCAGCAATGGATCCTAGAAAAATAGGACATGTTGGGTTTGTTTGGGTTTTTTTTTAGCTCTATCTAAACATACGGAGAGAAGAGAGGGAAAAGAAGACAAAGAGAAACAGTCCACTATCGCCCAGGCTCTTCCACCCATCAGGTTGTTGCAGCTTCTTCTGCTAGATGTGATGCCTGTTGACCTAGAGACAACCTGCCTTGCTTCCCTGTTTCTGAGGCAGCAGTTTCTACTTCTCACCAAGCTGCCAGGTCTAATACTCCCAATCCTTAGTCCCATGAGATGTTTCCTCCATCTTATAAATAGTCAAAGAGGGCATGAGGGAAAACTCTTTTCAGGATGTCCAATCTTCATTAAAAAGCATTTGCCTCAGAAGCAGGAGGACATTGTACACAATTACAGACACATTGTATCTCTGATGGCTAACTTTGATAGACTGGGCTCTTCTCATCAATGTAAGGTTAGAAGACAACTCCAAAGGACTCATGATGGAAAGGGATTTCCACATCCAGAGAAAGAACTACAGAGTCTGAATAAGGATTGAAACAAACTACTTGATCTCTCTCTTTGTTTTGTTTTGTCCCTTCTTTCTCATTGTTCATTCCATTGGTTATAATCGTTCTTTACGACGTGACTAATGTTGAATATGAAGGTATTTGTAGATGCTATATCATATTGCATGCCACCATGGGGGTGGGGGTGGCAGGAGAGGGAAAGGGAGAAAATTTGGAACTCAAAAGCTTGTGGAACTGAATGTTGTAAACTAAAAGTAAATCAATCAATCAATTAATTAAAAACAACAAAAAAAAAAACCCAAACCCATTTGCCTCAATGAAGTCCCTAGAATCCTCTCCTGACAGTAGCCAAAATCTAATGTGGAAACTTATCCTGTAGTGATCCATCTGGTACAAGCTATTGTAGCACTATGGTAGTAAACACTGCTACTGTGCTGTAGCTGTAAAGCCTCCAGATCTTTTAAAAGTCCCAAAGCCACTTGGGCGTTTCCACCTCAGGATATTCATTTGTCTAATATCGGGAATGAGCATGCACAAAGAGAGGCAAAAGTAGCCAACTCTTAATACCCATCCCAAATCAGTCTTTCCTGGTTAATCTCAATCTCCCCTAGAGGTGGTACGTAGTAATTGCAGTTTTCGAGAAGTAGTGTGGTATGACGGACAGAGGACTAGCCTTGCAGTCTGGAAGACATGGGATTTAGTTCTGTCATTGACACACACTGGTTGTATAACCATGGGGAATTCATAGTATCCCAGTAAATTGTCTTTTTCTTTTTTTTAAACTATTAATTTATTTTTAGTTTACAATATTCACTTCCATAAGATTCTGAGTTTTAAATTTTCTCCCTCTCCCTCTTCCCTCCCCAAGACAGCATGCAATCTGATATAGGTTCTACATATACATTCAGATTAAACATTTTCACATTAGTAATGTTGTAAAGAAGAATTAGAACCAATGGGAGGAAGCCCAAAAAAGAAGAAATGCAACGAAGCAACAACAAAAAAGAGAGCAAATAGTCTGCTTCCATCTGCATTCAGACTCCATAGTTCTTTCTCTGGATTTGGATGGCATTTTCCATCATGAGTCTGTTGGAGTGGTCTTAGATCCTTGCATTGTTGAGAAGAGCCAAGTCTATCAAAGTCAGTCACTGTACAATGTAGCTGTTACTGTGTCCAGTCAATTTTCCAAGACAAGTAGTTGCAGAAAAATTATTGATCTGCAACAGTGGAGGGAGTTTCCATACTAGGAAGGCCTCACAATGATGAAATAGTTTCTGTTTAGAACAGGCACAGTTATATGGTTATAACCAATGTTTTTTTTCTTTTCTAATTGCTATAGGAGCATCTCACCTATTTTGAATTTAGCTACATACTTACTTGGCAACCTCTCTTGTTTGTGCCACAAGTAAGATAGAAATAGATTTTTTTTAAAAAAGGGCCCATCTGTAAGCCAAAATATATGTCAGAAAGTCCATGTACCCTACAGTAGCTCCCAAAATACATTCACACTTATTAGATGTTGATGCTTTTTCTCCAAATAAAATATGACTTTAAACTGGATTTTAACCTACGTGACTGTTGAAAGGAAGATATCAAGAGGTCATGTGGTTTATCTTCCTGCCTCTAGGCAGATGAATCCTGTAGCATCTAAGGCTGTCTACCTTCTTTTTTAAAAATAATTTTTAAATTTGTTTTCTTGTTTACATCATTCATTTTCATGAGATTTTTGAATTACAAATTTTTTCACCATCTTTCCCCTACCCCAAACCCCCAAACAGTGGACCCACTGTAAAGCCCCTCCCCTGATCTGCTCTCTTACTTTCTGGTAGGGCAGGAAGGGTCTCCTTACCCCAGCCCTTGTGTATCTTAATTCCTAGTTGCAGATATTGCAGAGCTTTAAATTCTAGATTCTTTCGGTTCCTCCCTTGTCACCCACCCCCACTGGAAGGACAAGCAATTCACTACAGACTGTGGATGTGTAATTATACAGGACATCTTCATAATGGACATATTGTGACAGTGATCATCTGTT
>JAQQSW010013025.1:0-12405 GCA_028646575.1 Pseudocheirus occidentalis
CTCCTTCTCCTTCTCCTTCTTCTCCTTCTCCTTCTCCTTCTCTTTCTCCTTCTCCTCCCAAATTAACTTGAAGTCATGGTGCCATGGACAAACACTGAGAAAGTCTAACTCAAAGTTTTATATCCATATCCATATATAATATTTTATTTCCCCCCAATTACATGTTAAAACAATTTTAAAAAAAGTTTTGAGTTTCAAATTCTATTCCTCTCTCCTTCCTTAATTTCTCCCTCCTTGAGATGGTAAGCAATCAGATGTAGGTTATACACATGCAATCATGTAAAAACATTTCCATATTAATCATTTAATATGAGAAGACTGGAATAAAAGAAAGAGAATAAAGGTGAGTTGAAAATAGCATTCTCAAACCAAAATAAAACCATTTTTTAGTTAAGTAGTATTTCTTTAAATCTTGCTCTCAATTTAAAAATAGAGCTCAAATTTTTGTTTAAAAATTAAAACCCTCACCTCAACCTCCCTCCCAGTCAAAACAAAATCCATAATTTCATGGAAGTGTGTCTAATTTTTTTTCAAGGACCATGTCCATAGGTGGTCACGTTTTTCACACCATAAAATCATACCTGAAAGTCACCATCCACCTGGTGGCAGCATAGCCTAATTATGGACAAAATACTTGAAAGCAGCAGTTCTCAAACTTTTTAGTTTTAGGATCTCATTACACTGCAGAGGGCTTTTGTTTACCTGGGTTACATTTATCAATATTAAAAATGAACCCTGATGAAATTTTAAAATATTAATTTATTTAAAAGTTTTAATAAGATCAGTGATGTTCACATAAATAACATAATTTTATGAACAATAACTATGTTTTTGAAACCTGAAAAAAAGTGAGGGGTGAGTGATATTGTTCTACATATTTTTGAAAATTTCTTTAATGTCTGACAATAGAAAAAAAGCTGGATTCTCAAATCTGCTCTGCATTTATTCTGTTGCAGTGTTTTGTATTGATTGAAGTATGTTAAGAAAATCTGGCTTCTTCTGGATACATAGTAGGAAAAGGGAGAAGAATTTTTATAGATAAAAATAAATTAGTATTATTATTTAAATAGTTTCATTTTCAGTACTTCCTGAAAGGTTCCATTAACTATACTTTAATCACCTTTGCTTTAGAAGAAATAAGCTACTGCTTGAGTTCTGTGCTGGAAAGTTCATTTATTTATTCATCTGGTTTTAAAAATTAATTTATTTTAGTTTTTCAACATTCACTTCCATCAGATTTTGAGTTTCAAATTTTCTCCCCTTCCTTCCCCTCCCCCCCCAAGATGCTGTCCAATCTTATATAGACTCTATTTGTGCATTCATATTATTCATGAAAAGAAGAATTAGAACTAATGAGAGGTACCAGGAGAAAGAAGAAACAAAACAACAAAAGAAACAACAAAAGAAAAGGAGAGTAAGTAGTATGCTTCCAACTGCATTCAAACTCCAAAATTTTTTCTCTTTTAGAGTCACCTTAAATCCTTGCATTGCTGAGAAGAGCTAATCTATCAAAGTCAGTCATCACACAATGTGGTTGTTATTGTGTACAATGTTCTGCTCATTTCACTTAGCATCAGTTCATGTAAGTCTTTCCAGTTTTTCTGAAATCTACCTGCTTATCATTTCTTATATGTGATGAAAAATTTAAATACAAGCTGGGCATGGGAACTCATATTTTGATCCCTGTTATTAGGAGAGGTTGAGTCTCTTAGACAGCTTTAATTATGCTTTCTGAGCTGCAGTAGAGGGTAAGCACTGAATCTGGCACTTATGAACTTCTGGAATGATCAACACACTGCCTAAGAATGACAAGCACGAGTTTAAAAAAGCGGAGCCTGTTAAAACTTCCATGTTGATCAGCAATGGGATTACAATGGCTGGTGAATGGTTGCTGCACTTCCCCAAACAGGTGTGAGGCAGAGAAATCCAGTCTCAAAACAGAAGACAAAAAAAAAATCTATGAAGTGATGGCAAAAGCAACATCCCAGTTTCAGATTCCCTTTAGTAAATTTATATATATTCTTTACTGCTAAGGAATCTTTGTCTCCCTTTTAATGTCTTTAAATGAAGTAAGAGAATATTCTAATACTTGGGATTAAAATTTTTTAAGTTATTAATTCAGAATAATTTATTGACATTAATTATTAGAATAGGTGAGAAATTGGTTATCTTTGTTCCAGAGTTTAGTAACTCAGCTTTGCTGGTCCAGGAACTCAATTACCTATTCATTCAGTGATAATCAAATTCAAATCCTAGGACAACCGCCTCATGTTAACCAAACTCATAGGAAACCAATTTTTAAATCAGAACAGAAATTCATTATTTTATAATGGAAAACAGATCATGTAATTGGCTCTGGTCATTCATTTCAGGGTTCCTACTCCCATATCAATGTACCAGGGAAACTAAATTAGCTTTAAGAAGACTGTTTTAAAGCATTTGCAATTGTCAATAATAAAAGGAAAATATACCATGTACCTCAAAATAGTAATCTCTTTTTTCAATAATAGTAAAGGAAATAAAGATTCCCATCAATTGGGGAATGGTCAAACAAATTTAGGTATTTGAATTTAATGGAACATAACTAAGAAGTAAGAAATATCATGAATATAGAGAGGTATGGGAAGACTTACAGGAACCAAGTGAAACAAAGAGAAACAAAAAATTACAGTGACTACAGTAACCTAAATGGAAAGAAGGAAAACAAAACAACGAAAGCTATATTCATTGAAATCATACTGACTAAACTTGACCCCAAAGAAGAGATATGCAAAAGTATCTATCCCTGACATTTACCAAGGTGGGGGTCTATGAGTGAGGAACATTGCATACATATAGTGTCAGACATTTTTGATATGTTGCTTTGCTAATTTTGCTGAATTATTCTCCATCCCTCCTCCCCCATTTTTATTTCTTTATTATACACAATGGCTCTCCAAGGATAGAGAGAGGGATGCATTGGGAACTGCAGATGATAGAAAAACAAAAGATACTCATAAAAAAGTTATTTCTTTTTAAAAAGAAAATACAGAGTGAAAAGAAAAATAATGAAAAGATATTCCATAAGGACTGTAGTAAAACCTTATCATGCCTTTCCTCATATAAGGAGTTGATCAGGAAAGTTCCTTGTTCCATTTGATAAGATTGAAAATAAATATTTGGAAATTTAATTGTATCTTCTGATGAACGGTGTGGATATTCTAACAATCTTGACAAGATCAGGGGAGCACTCGTGTGTTATATCAAGCAACACATCATGAAGAAGAGCATATTTCCTTAAATCACTTCTATTGGAGTTAATTGATTATCTTGAGTTGCATTGGATTGATAGGAGATGAATTGATTGGCTCAGAAAAATTGGTAGGGAATCAGAATTATTTTGTGCTGGATCTATGGGGGGAAAAGACATCAATCACAACGCTGGCTCTAGAGTTGATCCTGAGAGAGATGAACACAAACCAGAGGCAGCCAAGCTGAGAGAGAATCTGGGTTTTGAGGGCCTGAAGTGAAAATCTGGACAGGTATATAACCTTCCATTCAGTAGCTGCAGGTGCATGTATTCTCACCATAGGAACTCTGAGTTCCTGACTCTAGCTATGGAGAGGAAGTACTATAACTAATCTCTCAAAAAATGACTGAGTGACTAGAAGTCTTGAACACTAAATTCCTGGATTGAGGAGAGGCGATTCATTAGACAAAACTGAATTCCCTGGAAAGATTGAGGATCAAGCCCTCAATGGAGACATGGAGGAGGTCCTGGGTAGCTCTAGCCTGGAGGAAAGAAGAGGATCTTAGAAGCTAGACTTGTAGAAAGAGAAAGAAGGATTCTTGGGCACTGTTACCTTCAGGTTGCCTCTTATAAAAACTCCAAATTTGAAGATATTCTTTTGAGTAAGAAGTGGGGAGATTCCTCTAAGTTTCCAGTCTCTTGAGCAGGGATGGGGGTGGGGGGTGGGTGAGGGAGAAGTTGATCACTCATGTGTCTCCTAGATCTGGGAGAACAACAAAAAGTTAATAAGTCATGATATAAAGAACAAAAGACTCAGATTTTGTCTGTTGTTATGACCATGAGTTATTTTGATTGTGCAGTTTTTTTTGGGGGGGGAACAGAGTAGTCTCTCTATGGACCCCATTTATTTCCTTTTTTGTGTGTGTGTGGGGAGATAGGGTAATCCTGGTTCTTTGTGTAGTGCAAAAGTCAGACTGAAATATTTTCTTTCCAGTAGTAAGTGGTTGCTTTTCTAAGATTCCAGACCAGAGGTGTTTCTATAAGTCTACATGACTTAGGGCCCTGGGAAGGGGTGTGTGCCAGGAGGGAAGATAGGATTCACTGGAGAGGGAGGAAAATGGTATTAATTGTTTAAATGGCAACTCTTAGTACTTTATGCATTTTCTGTAGGAATAAATTAAAGTCTATCCTTGCCTGATATATGCATTGTTACCTTAAGTACTAACATGAGAACTAGGGTCTCTTCTGCACATTTCCGTGGAGACCTAGACAAGAGTTATACTTGAGCTACATACTGAGATTTTCTGGAAGGATTTCTAAGTGGAGGCAAAATAAGCCAGAGAGTTATGATTTAGAAATGGGAGGGGCGGTGGTGCTCTTGATGCTTTTCCCAAGCTTGAACTTAATCTAGGCAAACCCAGAGTCTGGTGGGGGATGGTAGGAGAAGTCACAGTAGTTTACGCTATTAATTCTTAGTCCAATGCTTTTTATAGTTGGCACTTAATAAAAGTTTGTTGAATAGTAATGACAGGCACCAAAGCTTCTGAAGAGGCAGTGAAGACCAAGTCAAAGTACAGATGGAGAGACCCCACGTGGCGAACTTGAACTTTCAATAAACTTTACTTTTTCCTTGGCTGAGAAGACTGAGTGGAATTCTTTCCGCAGGACCCGGCATGTTGGTATTTTGGGGTCTCAGGCAGCCCTAACCCTCTTTGGGCTCCTCTTCATTTTTATTTTATTCATTTTCTCCACGATATCCACCTAAATGGAATCTAAAAGAAGTACCATTGATACATATATGTATTTCAGCGTTTGTGCTTAATGAAATGCTCCATGAAAATTTATCAGCAAATTGATTTTGCTCAGCTTGAATGAAAAAAAGACATATTTGAAAAATAGTCAAAGACCATAAACATAATCAAAATCAATACATATTCAATGAAGAAGTAGAATGTGCTAGTCTTGGATCAATGGAAAGAGTCCTGGAAAAGGAGGCAAGAACCAATACTTGGTTCTATTCCTGACTCTGCCATTTATTAGCAATGGTGATCCTGGGCAAGTCATTCAACCTATATTGATCTTGGATTTTTTCATCTGTAAAAATTGGAGTTTTGCCTGGATTTTATCTGATGTCCCTTCTGTCTATAGCACTGTATAGCTCATAATAGCATAGGTTAATCTTTCTCGATTGCTTCTCTCCCCAGTCCAGACACACTTTTTGAAACATTTCTTTAGTAAGGAGAGGTGGTTGTCTTTTATGTGTTCCTGCAAGGGTAGCTGTATGTATGCACAATATATAATACATATAATAATTATATACACACATACATGCACATATGAATATATGAACACAATGCATATGATGTATGTGTATGTGTGTCTACACACATATACATGCACAACATATGTCTGTATATATGTATATGTGTATATGTATGTATATATACATGCATGAATTATGGAATGAGAAATACATTTTCAGACATGGGCCCAATGTGTGCATTTGTTTTGCTTGACTATACTTTTTTTTTCTTAAAGAGAGAGAGCTTTTATTTGGAGAAGGGGTTATGAGAGATAGTGAGTGGGGAGGGCAGTGATAGTGACAACACAAAAGGAAGAAAAGAAACAAAAAAAGAGTGCCACTATTAGGCTTGTTTTTTCTACTGCTAGTCTGGGCTAACTCCACAGAGGGCACATTGCTTCAGATGGAATGATTGATTTGCTGGGCTTTCTTGGCTGGACTGTTAGCCCAGTTAGGCTGGGCCGTTCTTCCATTCAACTGGATTTCTTCCTTGATGGTAGTTGTGGTCTTCCCATGTCCCATCTCCCACTTCCATCTCAGTGTATGCCCTCAGTGGAGATAGAGTTACTCTTTTTCAAAAAGGGAAGTGATTATTTTAAACCTAGGATTGTCAGAAAAATCAGTTGCTTCCTGGGGTGGGCTTTGAGGTTTTTTTTTTTAAACCTCTAGGGTTTCTTTTTTATTCACCTCCCAGGCAGCTGGTGGCAATGAAGAGAGATTAAACCTCTTCTTTTCTTTTTCTCCATCAGGTAGAAGGTGGCAGCGCAGAGATACAGTCTATGGTTTTCATGGACAACCCTTCCTGATTCAGGGCTTGATCCCCATGGTGAGAGAGATAACACCCTAAGTTTCAGGGATGGGAAACCTGCAATGTTGAGGCCACACATGGTCTTCTAGGTCCTTGGGGACAACCTTTTGACTGAGTCCAAGCTTTATAGAACAAATCCTTTTATTAAGGGGATTTGTTCTGTGAAGTTTGAATTTAGTCAAAAGGTCACACTTAAGGACCTAGTGGGCCACATGTGTCCTCAGGACTGCAGGTTCCGCATCTCTGCAGCTCATGATAATGATCCAGTATATTTCACAAATTCTCATCAGCCTAGAGTCATTTGATGAGAGCAATTACCAATTAACTTTTGTTTTTCAATTTTTTAAATCTAATATTCCCTCGTTGGTCTGATGCAAATAAGCCTGGGAAAAAGGCATCGAGGCAATCGTCTTGACTCATGTCTGTTGACAGACACTTTGTACCTTGTCTTTACCCCTCACTACTTACAGACTTTCCAAAGTCAAAAAGGGCATATCTTTATATATAACTAAAATTTTATTTAATAAATATTCACAGTATCATGAACACTTTTCTGTTTTCTGTCCTTTTTGCAAGGAAATGTTTATATTGATGTTCACCAAAATTCATAATGATGAAAAAGAAGTGGAAAAAGATGGTGAACCGAGGGATCGTGAATTCATTGAGTTATAAATACAAATATGAGGTTAATAGATCAATAAATAGATCAATAAAATTCAGTTTAGCTTCTATAAAATATCTTGATCTTGACATTTAAGACCCTCCATAATCAAATACCAAACTATCTTGCCAATGGCATTTCACATTGATTCCTTTCATGTGTACTCTGTTCCACGCCTCTTTCTCATCCTGCCATCTTCTGCCTCTATAATTTCACTCATGTCATTTCTCATGACTGCAATGAACTTGCCCTTCTTCCTTTCTTCACAGACTCCTATCTCTATCAGCTGAAGGCCTTTATTTTTTCCAAACCTCAACTCAGGTGCCACTGCAATCCTTTTTTGTCCCTTCTAAGTGAAAATAATTTCTACTTCATCATATTTCTCCCAACATTTTGCTTGAAACTCTCCACTTATTTCACTCAACCCTCACAGTTCTTTGTGTACATGCCAACCCTTCATTGCATTGTGAGCTCCTTGAAGCTAGTGTTGGGATAGCATCTATTTTCGTATCCCTAGAACCTAATATATTGCCTTTCTTGTCATAGCCAATTAATAAATTTGAGTTAAGTTGAATTGAATTGAGTCATATCAAATCAAAGTCAGGTGGATACCCAGGTATAAGAATGGGAGACATGGAACAAAGAGTTAAAGCATGAACTTGAGAGGGGGTGTATTCTTCCAGTTCCTTTTATCAGCTACATAGCCTCTCTTTCATTAACTGGGCCAAGGATATCCACCAGGAAGTCATTATTGAGAGGAATTCTAGAGACAGCACAGGAGATGCTTTTTTTGAGTCCTACCTACTGTTCCACTGAGAAGACTGGAATTGAGTTCCCTTTAGAGTATGAGCACTTGTCTTCCTGTTTAGATTTTCTCCCATTCAATTCTAGAATTCCTGGTCCTTCACCCTTCAGTTCCCTAGGTTAAGAAACAAGATCTTCCCTATTAAATGCTCCTCCTATACAAATATATCTCTCACTTTTTAAATCTTTCATAACTATTCAATCTGTTATTCACTCTTGTTGCCTACTCTAGGTGCTTGTAACAGCTAATTCTCTTTTGGTGATATTTGACTCTATCTGAGCTCCATGATAAGCCGCTTTAGATATCCTTTCTTCTTGATCTTTGAACATGTATAATGAACCAGTTTTCCCTGGAATATTCTAATTTTTAATTTTCTATTGCTGCTCCTTGCAGGATTCCTTCCTCTTCTTCCTCCTCCCTCCCCCCTTCCCCCAAAACAACATTTCTAGAGAAAGTCAGTGGCATCTAGTTAGCCACTCTGAATTCATGATATCTCATTCTGTCTTCAAATACTCACAGGTCTCAGCTTTTTTTGGTTTTTTTGCTTTTTAGAGGGGGAGGGCAGAGCAATTGGAGTTGAGTGACTTGCCCAATGTCACACGGCTAGTAAGTGTTAAGTGTCTGAGGCTGAATATGAACTCAGGTCCTCCTGACTCCAGGGCTGGTGCCCTATTCTCTGCATCACCAGTGGGCCCATCTCAGTCTTAAGAAAAAGCTTGCATTTGCCAATATTTGCTATCTCTAGCCTGTTTTTCCCTTTTCATTGTCATACTTCTCAGTTGAATAGTAAATTAATTTTCTCCAACTCTTTACTATCCATTTCTCCTTAAAATTCTGCGACTTGCCATCATTCAAATGCAGTTCCTATCTTGGAGGTTGCCAGGTTCTTCATGCCAAATTCACTGATTTTTCTTCATCTTTGTTCTCCTGAATCTCTGTTGTGTTTGCCAGTGTTGACCTTCCTTGACATTCATTTCTCTGTTGGCCTCTGTGGGACTCTATGATCATAGTTTTTCTCTTAGTTCTTTGACTAATTCCCTTTTTCTTTCATTGACTCTTTTCTCCTCTTGTCCCATCAGTTCATTCAGAGCTTAGTGTTTGGTCCTCAGCTTTTTTCCTTTTGTATTTGTCTCTTTGGAGATCGCTCTGCTTAAATTCCCTCAGTTTTATGCAGATGACGCCCATATCTCTCTCTGGGTCTTAACTCTCTCCTGAGTCAAATTTTCCCTGTTTGTTGAACACTTAGGATTTATTGTTGTTTTTCAGTCACTTCAATTAAGTCTGACTCTTAGTGAGTCTTTTTTTGTTGTTGTTCCTTTTATTTTGACAAAGATACTAGAGTGGTTGCCATTTCCTTCTCCAGCTCGTTTTATAGATGAGGAAACTTAGGCAAATAGGGTTGAGTGACTTTCCCAAAGACACACAGCCAGTTAAGTGTCAAAGGCTGGATTTGAACTCAGGAAGATGAGTCTTCCTGACTCCAGGACTAAACAGGATTGTCTGTTTAGGGCTAAGTGACTTACTTCAGAGGCCACCTAGTCTGATCTCCTCATCTTCTCCTTTTTACAGATGAGCAAACTGAAATCCAGAGATGTTAAATAATTTTCTCTAGGTCAAAGAGGTTATATGTGTTGGGTGAGATTTGAACCCAGATCCTCTGACTCCTGACTCTTCCCACTGTACCATAACTCTACTTGAGTGTCCAACTTTTAGCTCACGTTCTTTAGTAGTTTAAGTTTTTATAGTTTCAATGATGCAACTTTTCTACGACTTAGTAGGATGGTCTTTGAGTGTTGCTATAATCAAAACATTTATTACCCTTTGGCCATCCCAGAGATAAGCATCTTTTAATTTTATCTAGATTTGTTCAACAATAACAGGAAGACATAACTGGGCCTATTCTCAGAACTTTCCTAGGATGATTGGGGGCAGCTAGGTGGTGCAGTGGATAGAGTTTGGGGCCTAGAGTCAGGAAGCTTGGGTTCAAATTTGGCCTCAAACACTTTCTAGCTGTGTGACCCTGGGCAAGTCACCTAACCCTGTTTGCCTCAGTTTCCTCATCTGTAAAATGAGCTGGAGAAGGAAATGGCAAATCACTCCAGTGTCTTTGACAAGAAAATCCCAAGTAGCATCATGAAGAGTTGCACATGACAGAACAAGAAAAAAGAGTGATAGAACCCTACTAGAGTTAATACTCTGCTGGTATAGCCTTAGAGAACCAGGAAAATAATCAACATGATAAGAAAGCATAGATGCAGGGCAGGGATGGGGAATCTGTGGCCTTGAGGCCACATGGGGTCCTCTAGGTCCTCAAGTGTGACATTCTGGCTACTGAATCAGTCCAAAGGGCCACACTTGAGGACCTAGAAGGCCACAGGTGGCCTCGAGGCTACTGGCTCCCTACCCCTTGTGTAGAAATTTAGTGAAAGTACTTTGATATCCAAGGTGTCTAAAATGGAAGTTCAAATGTTGTCATCCCCATAAATCAAGACTGTTGGTTTACATCAAGTGGAAGTGACACCATAATACTCTTAGTCACTCAGGTTTGAAATCTCAGATTCATTTTTGACTTAATCCTTTTATATCCAATCAATCTACAAATCACGTCCATTCTTCCTTCACAACACTGTCCCATTTGTCCCTTCCTGTTTCCATTGTAACTACCTAAATCCAGGACTTTATAACCTGAGGCATAAGATTTTCTCTCTGGGAGCTTGACTCTCTGTCCCTCTGCTGCCCAAACACCCATTTCACCTCTGTGTGATCAGTTACTTCTGAATTCTCAATTATAGAACCTGACCCTAGCTTTGCTGGGAAAAAAAGGAAATGTATTTTCTTTCTTCTTTAATTTCCAGATAAACTCTTCACTTTCCAGGGAGCTTTCCTTTTAAGCAAGCAATTAAGCAAATCCAACTGATGCAGCAATCACAGTTGGCAGAATTTGTGACATTCTGTACCAGGAGTCACCTACCTAACCAAGGAAAGGAAGGAGGCACATAGGAAATATATTTTCTGTATTCATTCATTCTTGATATTTTCAGTACTATTCTGCTTATGTTTTCACCTGTCCACTTGTGAATTTTATGTGCATCCATTCTTCTACTGATGATATGTGCATTTATGAGAGAATATGACCCAGTTTATGGGGTGGGGGACATATTTTATTGCTACTGTAGTTCACCCTCTGCAGCTACTCTCCCAACCATCAGTCTCACTGGTAGGATAGGTCCCCAGAAATCTTGTGCCCACATCTTTTCTCAAGAATACATGTTTCAGTTTGTTTTAGAATAATATGGCACACTAGTTCTACATCCCAAAGGGAATAAAAAAGAAAAAGGATCAACATGAACAAAAATATTTATAGTTCTTTTGTGGTGGAAAAGAATTAGAAACTGAGGAGATATCCATCAATTGGGGATTGACTGAACAAGTTGTAGCATATGATTGTGATGGAATACTCTCATGCTATAAGAAATGAGCAGGATGCTCTCAGAAAAAAGTAGGAAACTCTTACATGAACTGATGCAAAGTGAAGTGAACAGAACCAGGAGAACATTTTACACAGTAATAGCCATATTGTATGATGATCAACTGTGAATGACAGCTATTCTCAGCAATAAAGTAGTCTAAGACACTTCCAAAGGGTTATGATGAAAAAATGCTGTTCACCTCCAGAGAAAGAACTGAAGAAGTCTGAATCGAAACATACTTTAAAAAACTTTATTTTTCTTGGGTGTTTTTGGAGGGGGTAGGTCTGAGTTTTCTTTCACAACATGACTAATATGGAAGTGTTTTACATAACTTTATATGTATATTCGTGCCTTCTCAATGAGGAAGGAGAAGAGGGAGGAAGGGAGAGAATTTGGAACTCAAAATTTTAAAAAATGAATGCTCAAAGTGTTTTTACATTTAATGGGAAGATAATAAAATACTTTTTAAATGGAGTAAGATAGTGCATAAGTCCTTGCTTGTTTGCTTCCCTGAATGATTATCAGTTGACATCAATTAGGCAGTCAGTTTTAATTTGCTGTTAGGACTATTACTATGGTGATATGGTTGGTGCAAAACAACTCTTCTCTCCCTTCTCCCACCCTAAAGTCTGTAAACATACTTTCCCACAAGCAATACATAAGGCAGGAAAAAGTGGGCTCAAGCTTAAAGGGCACATGTAGATAACTCACAGAAAGTTTTTTTTCCTGAATTCTTCAAGTCCCTCATAGGTATAAAATAATCTTGCTACTGGGCTCCTTGTAGAGGCTTGAATCTTCTTTTCCTCATAATTTCTAGTCAATCCTTCTCTGTTGATGCAATCATTGTTGCTAGATGTTGTCGTACTGGGAATCTTGCTCAGATGGCAATGAAAAAGTACAAATCCTTTGGTTCATTGAATTCCATTAGCTCCTCCTCTGTGCAAGGGGTGGAAAGGAGATCAAAGGCAAGACTGAGAGTGAGGCACTCTCCTTGCCCTCAAACAATTCTATTATTCCATAGACATCTTACTTTCCTCCCTCCCTCCCTCCCTCCCTCCCTCCCTTCCTCCTTTCCTTCCTTCCTTCCTTCCTTCCTTCCTTCCTTCCTTCCTTCCTTCCTTCCTTCCTTC
>JAQQSW010013026.1:0-12405 GCA_028646575.1 Pseudocheirus occidentalis
AGTCGTTGACTACTGAGTCTTTAGTACCCAGTCTATTCCATTGATCCACCACTCTGTTCCTTAGCCAGTACCAGGCAGTTTTCAGGACCACTGCTTTATAACAGAGATTAAAATCTGGTACGGATAGGCCACCTTCCCTAACACTTCTTTTCATTAGTTGCCTTGATATTCTGGGCCTCTATTATCTTGATATAGCAGGGTTAGCAAAAAAATAAAAACCAAACAAAAAAGCTTTGTTCAATTTAATGAGCACTTCAGTCTACCTGATGAGATTATAGGGTATATAGAACTTTATCCACACAAAGGTGGGTACTTTCCATATTGGAGAGTGAATATCTGATCTTCAGGAACTGGGGCTAAATCCAAGATGATTGGCAATTGAAAGTAGGGGCGGGGAGGAACTTATCAGAGGAATTTGTTTTATGTTGGCTAAGTTGATTTCTCTTTAAAAAGGCAAAGAGGCTGTCTTTGGGATTTCATTGGTCTGGGGGATTAGGGTTGATGCATGGCTTCCTGGTTGCCTGAAGTATAAAAAGCCCAATATCTGAGGCATCAGTGATCATTAGACTTGATGGAATTCTCCTTTCTATGTGAGTCTATTTGTCTTTCTGACTGCATAATGTTGGCAAGATGTATTCAAAGGCATCATCATCTGCCTGAATCAGTGATTACATTCTTTCAAAACCTCTTATTAAGTAAATTTATTTCTGCTGAATTTTTTGAGCATTTCATTGAATTTCAATCCTGCATCTGATGCACTGGGTTGGCCTAGGTTAAGGCTGGCCCAAAACACTGGTATTAGTTAGCAAGCCTGAGTCTGTGATTGGCTTCATGGTGTAGGAGGGAGAGGAAGGTAAGGGAGGTCCAGAAGAAACATGACTGGATGATCTGTGATTACTGTGCTTCTGGTTGCATATGGTAAATCCTCTTGTTGACAAGAAGAGACCCCCTACTGACCCCATGGATTTAGCCTGATAAATGCTAAGGAGGTTGACAGGGAGATAAAAGGTGTCACAAAGGCTAATATTCTGTGGTTCTTGTTAATGACCAGAAAAGTTGGATTGCCAGTATAAGGAAATGAAATAAAAAAATAAACTGATGAACGAAATGAAAATTTCTTTATGTGTTCAGCACAAAGATAAATATGGATATGCTGCTTGTTTTTAAGGATTATGACTTGAAGGCAGGGGAGCAACTTTGGATTTAATAACAAAACACAGGTGAAAGAGGTGGGGCTCATAGAGGTGGCACATGGATAAAGTGCTGGGCTTGGAGTCAGGCCCATCCAATCCAGTCTCAAATACTTACTAGCTGTGTGACCCTGAGCAAGTGATACAAACCTCTGTCTGCCTCGGTTTTCTCATCTGTAAAGTAGGGAGAATAATGGTGCCTCTCTCCCTGAGTTGTTGTCAGGATCAAATGGGTTAATATTTGTAAAGCCCTCAACATATTTCCTGGCACACAGCAGGAACTTAATAAATATTTCTCTCCTTCCCCCCCTTCCTCTTTTCTCATCTTTGTGTTTAACTCCTAGAACCCAGAACTATAAAATTTCCTTTGCAGTCTCTTGAATGGGCAGCTGAATGACAGGAGGAGGGGGTGCAACAAGGGTGTGGAAAGATAAAGTACAAAAAACTAAGGACTGATTTTATAAATAAACAGAACTCTCACTGAACTATAAGAAAAAGAGAAGGAAGGAAGGAAAGGGTCAAGATCCAGAGGGACAGGAAGTCAAAGGCTGAAATGAAAAGCCCAGAGCCTGATCCCTATCAGAAGGAAAAGTGTGTGTGCGTGTGTGTGTGTGTGTGTGTTGTGTGTGTGTGTGTTACCATGCAAGCACAAAAGCTTTTTGGCGTTTCTCTGGTCCTCCTTATGCTCCTGTGGCTACATTTTTTGTGGTGTAATTGTTTAGGAAGACTGTCACATGGGGATATTGGCATCCACCTTGAAATCATAGGGGTAAGGAGATTAGAAACCTAGATGCAAACTCTGGATCACAGTGTTCATTGTTACTTCCTACATGGCTGGCTCTGATAAGATGACTTCCTTGGGGATGAGGAGGAAGTTGAGGGCAATGCTGAGAGCTGGGGCAGGGAACATAGTGGTGGGGAGAAAAATACACAGGGAAGGGTTATTATAATTTCTAATCTATTTTGTCTTTCTCTATAAAGTTGGCAGAAAAGTCAGGAAAGAAGACTTCCCAGCAGAGACAGGGAAAACAAAGGTTTTTTAATATAATTGTAGAGCCAGGAAGTAGAAAAAAGGGAAGAGGGACCTGGGAGGGGTTTCTGAAGTTTAAGTCGCTGTTTGGGAGTTCTAGAAACAGAGAGGTTAGGGACAGTTCTAATCTGGGCAGCAAGGTGGCACCGGGCATAGAGTGCTGCGGCTGGAGTCAGAAAGACCTGAATTTAAATAGGGCCTCAGACACTTAGTAGCTGGGTGGTCCTGGACAAGTCACTTAATGCATTTCTGCCTTTGTTTGCTCATCTGTATAATAACAGCACCTAATTCACAGGGTTGTTGAGAGGATCAAATGAGATAATCATTGTAAAGTGCTTAGCATACTGCCTAGCACACAGTAGGCATTATATAAATATTATTATTATTACAGTTTCATTTAATTTGCAACCTTTTTAACTCAACCTTCGTTATTTTCCTTTCTCCCAACCCCCATTTGTTGTTCCTTATGTACTATTTATTACCAAAAATATATAAGGTTAGGTACATAGGTAATATAAACATGAAATACTGAGAGGGATCAAAAAAATCTAGTGGTTAAGGAAGCCCCGTCATGGGACTTAAGAGGAAAAAATAGCATCAAAAAGGAGTATCTTCTATTAAACCTTTCCTAGGAAGGAATGTACTGGTGAAAGGTTGTGTCCTAGGGGATGAGCTGCAAATAGGGGTGCACATAGGCTTTCCTCTCAAGGAGTTTAAATTGAATTGTGGAGGAGGGAGGCAAGAGACAAAAAGATGATGATAGGAAAGGTAGTGGAATGCAAGGTATAGGAAAAGTTGTGTGAAAATTTTGAGGAAGGAGAGACCACTGTCATTAAGGACGGTCAGGGAAGGCTTTTTGGAGGAAGTAGTTTCCTAGTTGAGGCTCAAAAGGAGGGAGGAAGGGGCAGTGAGGTAGTGCAGTGAATAGAGCCCTGGAGTCAGGAGGATTTGAATTGAAATTTGTCTTCAGACATTTGACACTTACAAGCTGTGTGACCTCGGGCAAGTCACATAACCCCAATTGCCCTGCCTTCCTCCCTCCAAAAAAAAAAAAAAAAAAACCCAAAACAAACCAGAAAGGAAGGAGGAACTTCAATAACTAGGGATTAGGAGAACCATTCCTGACTTTGAGGATGACTCAAAAAAAGGCATGGAGAAGAGAAGGCAGGACAAAAATATGGGACAGAGAGTAGTCCAGTTTGGCTAAAACTCAGAATATGTCCAGGGATATAGAATGCAATAAAGCTAGATAGGAAAATTATAGCCAGATCATAGAGGGGTCTGATTGCCAGAATTAGGAACTTAAACTTCATTTTGGAGACAATTCAATTTAGCATATATTTATTAAATGCCTACTTTGTGCCATGTGTGACGCCAGATACCAGAGATACAAAAGACAAACATGGAACAGTCTCTACCCTTAAAAAACTTATATTTTTTTCAGGAGGCAATGAAGAGTCACTAAAGATTTTGATTAGAGGGTTGATGTGATCATAACGATGAATTAGGAAAACTACTGGGGCAGCTCTGAGGAGACTAAAGATGTACTGAAGGTAGTAAGACCAGTCTTTATAATAGCCTTGGAGTCAAGAGATCAAAGACTGAATTAAACATGATTGCAGCGGGACTAGAGAAGAGGTGGCAAAGGGAAGGGAGATGGTAAAAATATGAACAGGATTTGGCATTTCACTGCATGTGAGGTGAGGAAAATGGAGGAGTCAAAGCTGACCCTAAAGTTATGAACCTGGAAATATGTTCATGTTTTCCCATAAATTCTCCATTGAGGATCTAACAATTGCACTAGATAATACAATTCAAGACAATCCCAAAGGATTCATGATGAAGTATGATAGCTTTCTCCAGAGAAAGAATTGATATTGACTGAATACAGACTGAAGCATGCTGTTTACATTTCTTCCTTCCTTCCTTCCTTCCTTCCTTCCTTCCTTCCTTCCTTCCTTCCTTCCTTCCTTCCTTCCTTTCTTTCTTCCTTCCTTCCTTCCTTCCTTCCTTCCCTCCTTCCTTTCCTTCCTCCCTCCCTTCCTTCTTTCTCTCCCTTCTTTCTTCCTTTTTTTTTGAGTCTTCTTGTACAAAATGACTAATATGGAAATGTTTCACATGACTGCACATGTATAACCCATATTGGATTACTTACCATTTCAGGGAGGGCACAGGGGAGGGATAAAATTTGGAACTCAAAACTTAAGGACATTTTGCAAAAATTATTTTAACATGTAACTGGGGGAAATAAATTATTATTTTTTTTAAAAAACAATTGTGCTAGATGTTTTCTTCCTGTTCATTAGTATCTCAGTAGTGCCCCCAACTGAACCACACAAGCTATCCATCTTTTATACCTCAATCTTGCTATATTGATCAGTCTCACTACTGACTGATCATTTTTCCCCAGTCATTCATGTCCTTTATACCAGTTGTTTTTTCCTACTTCTTGAATGCTACATCATCATCATCATCATCATCATCACAGTAACTACTTATATATCTCTTTAAGGTTTTCTAAATACTTTAAACAAAGGCTACTTTTGGAGAGGTATGTTCCTTTCTACATACCACATTTTTAGGAGGACTTTTATTTATAAGAATTCTCACAAACTGTCAAACCTGTCAAGAGGAGGGCAGCAAAATGGCAGGAGGACTGGGAAAAGATGCCATATGAAGATTTGTCAAAGGAAATTCAGATGTTTGGCCTGGAGAAGAGAAAACATTATGGGGGATGTAATAATTGTCTTCAATGAAGTATGTGAATGTCTATCATAGGGAAGAAGAACTTTTGATGTATTCTTCTTGGTCTAGAACAGGTTGACAACAGTGGGTAGATTTTGCAGAGATGGATTAATTAAAAACCCCAACAATTAGATATATCCAAAAGTGGAATGAGTGTTTTGGGAGCTAGTGAGTTTCCATTACTGGGGCTCACATGTAGAATGGATGACAACCTTTTGTTGGGAATGCTAGAGAGAAGATTTCTTGTTCTAGTGCTAGAAGATCTCCTGGATCATTTTTTCATTCTGAGCCTCTGTGACTTGTAGACAACTTACAAAATGTATTTTAGCTTCATTTTATAGATAGAGAAACTGAGTCTTAGGGAGGTGACTTGCCCAAGATGACAGGTTGTCATCTCTATGCTTAAGCAATCAACAATCCATTCACAAGAACTTATTGTTGAAATTGTCTTCTTTTTTGCAGATCCTACACAGACACATCTATATTGCATCCTCTTTAATCTGCTGCTGAGAGTTATTTCTCTCTCCTCTAATCTGTCATGCCACTTTGGATCCCTCTTTCCCCCTTTATCACATTTGGTTTTGTATCATTTTTATCTGTGCCTGTTTAAATTATGGCCATTAAATGATACGTTCTTTGAGAGTAATAAATGTTTTGTTATTTATCTTTTCATCCTTACTAGGTGCCCTGTTAAGCACTTAATAAATTGCTTGCTGAATTAAAATGAATGTGTCTCTCTCTGACTTTTAATCTTCTCACTATACCACCCCCACCCCCACTGGCTAAAGAGATTCTATTGCATAATTGTGTTTTATCCTTGATCAGTCAAACCCCAACCTCTCAGAAGCAGAGGACCTAAAATTACTAAGAAAATGACAGTAAACCAAAACTGATTGCTAATTTCTGGATTTTTGTTTCCTGGAATAATGAACATTTTGCTGTTGTCCCAGGATTGGGCACTAGAGGGAGGTGTGGTCTAAAAAATACCACCCTTTGGTCTTGGTGGGACCTGGTTCCAAAGGAGCAACTTTTGAAAACTTAGATCAGATAAGACACAACTAGGTCCTTGCCCTCATGGAACTAGCACTCTAGTAGGGGGACAAGACCCATTGATGATTTAAGCTCCATCTTAAATGACAAGTACATTAGAGTGTTGCAGTCCTCTCAATACTCATTCATTCTTGCAACAGACTTCTATGAAGTACCTACTGTGTGGGGAGAGCACTCCTAGCAGTGGTGTGGCTAAGACAGCGTCAAGGTGCACAAAATGGAACATTCTAAATGTGACTTGCATAGCCCGTGAGGTCATGGGAAGTGGAGCTGACTATCTCATTCTCTCCATCTCGTCTTATAAGTATCTCTTATACTGTATTTCATTTTCTCCAGCCCTTATACCTCACTCAGCTCTTTAGCCACCACTAAACATATGGCTCAAGAATAGAGTGACAGTTGTGGATTACAGACTGCAGCAGAAGACGAGGAACAGATGAGAAGACAAAGAACTACCCAGGCAGGTCTCGATGTCTTTGCTTTGCCTTCATCAATAGCTCTTCTCCCATCTCACACGAAGTGCAGTCCCTTTCTCCCTTTTCTCACTGGGTTTGAAGTTCTCAGACTTGCTCCCTCTCCCCAGCTTTGTGCTGTGTGACTTTGGCCACTCCAGGGCTCTCATTTGTAAAACTGGGAAATTGTTTCCTTCACCTGCTTCACAGAGTCATTATGAGGATATAATGAGACAGTGACTGACAACTCTGCAAAACAGAGGGCACTATGCAAATATAAAGTGGCCTGCTTCCCACTGGCATGGTGGGAGGAGTGCCAGCCTTGGAGTGAAAGACCTGGATTCCACTTGTGCTTCTGATGACACAAACCAGCTGGGCGACTGCAGGTGAGTCACATGGCCCGACAGTCTTCATTCACAGTGCTCACAGACAATTCTCCAAGCATTCTCTGATTCTCTCCATTTTTCATCCTCAGCTCTGCTTGGTTTCAGCTTCACAGAACATCATGCCCCTGCCCCAAGTGCTCCCCCAGCAACCTCCTTTTCAACTTTCTTTTGTGTGTGGTCTTCCTCCATTAGACTATACTCCTTGAGGGCAGGGGCTGCCTTCCTTTCTCTTATTTGCATTCTCAGCACTTAGGACAGTATCTGCACGTAGTAGGTATAAGTGTTTAATGAATTGTATTGAGCTGAATCTAAGATTCTAAGCTATAGGTGAATTGTCATTCTGCAATAGTGGTAGAAGTTTCTCACACTAATGAAATCACAAGTCCAGACCTTCTTTCCACCCCCTACAAAAGACAAAAACAAAAAACTGAATACTATCATCATCATCATCATCATCATCATTATTTTTACTGGTTTTCTCTGACTAGTCTTATGTACCTGCCTCGTTCTGATCTGTCCTGCCCAAGTGCTTTTTGGGTGTCTGTTTCCTCACAGACTAACCTGCATATTTTAGGTCAGTAAATGCTGCTGCTGCTGCTGCCGATGATGTTTCATATTAACTGGATCAAGAAAGAGTGGGCTTTTTTTAAGATTATCTCTGCTAATTGATCAGCCCTTTTCCTGAAGTATATAGTAGTGTTGTTTTTTGACTCCTTTTTATCACAAAAAATCTTAATGATGTACAAATAACGTATAAATCTCCATTCACGGAAGGGGATATTACGGCAGAAAATGTTTAGTAGTTTAGTAGTACGCAACAGAAGAGGTTGCAGGACATGCTGTTAGTGGCCTGGAAGAGAATCAAGTCAAGCCCCCTGGTACTTCTTCTAGTAAATCAACAATAATGAATATATCCACGTCTTTCTTCAGGAGCTGCTCACATCTGTTTCTTATAAATGAATGAAGTGAAAAGCCTGTTGTTTCTTCCTCTACAATTAAAAAACAACTTGTGCTAAATCACTAGTCGTTGGTGTCATCCTGTCTTGTCTTGAATAGTGCAATCTCTTTTCTGGTATCTTCTCTTCTCCTTCCCACTCATTAAGAAATATTGCTACCAGAATTAGTGCAATGAGAGCCTCACCTCTTTCTGCCTTCTCAGGTCCAAATTTCTCAGCTCCATCTGCTCTGCTTCCCCTTGAATTGCTTCTCATCTCTGCCTCCTTCTCCCTCTCTATCCTTTGCCTTTACCTGTCTCCTGGATGCACTTTGGCCTGGTCACTGTGCATGGAAGAATTATGAACTAGACATGTAGGGCCCTTCTTGAGTGCTGGAAGAACCCCAGGAATTTCAGAGATCCCAGTTTACAACTTGCATTAGATTCTGGCTCCCTCCCTCCTTCTTTGGCCTTCCACAATTCACCCTGTAAAAAAGAGAAACACTTCCTGTAGCAACCTGCCTACTGTTTCACTTTCTAATCCCATCACAGAACTTCCTTCATCTACAAAATGTTTTCTTCATTTCTGCAAGTCATCCATTTCCCCCTTCTGCCAGTGAAGAAACCTAAAGAAGAAGGAAGGGAACCCCAAAGGTCAGGGAAGAGTAAAGGAAGTGTCTGTCTCTCATTCTTCCTGGTGGAGCAGTTTTGGGGAACGTATCATGTGGTAGAGAGGATGGCATTATTAAGATTGAGGCAGAGAAATCAATTCAAACTAATCTTCCAGTAAATAGGTGGAATTAGGAGCAAAGCGATGGTCAGAAGAATGCAAGTATTCTCAGTCAAGAGAAGTACTGTAGTGATAGCTGTTTCCTTGCAGTAGAAAAACGGTGACAGTATATGGGTATATGGTGGCCTGTCCCCATGCTCACACATGTCCATTTATCTGGCTCTGTGACTGGGGGTGGTGCTACGTGGGGATATGTGAATGTGAGTAAGTATGTCAGAGTCTGATCGCTTGGGAGTATTTGTCTGAATGTGTGTTAAGTGTTCAGTTGTACTACCTCTCCCCAAGAGGTTGAATGGGGATCTTCAGAGGTACTGTTATCAGTCTTCAGTCCTTTGCCCTTTCCTCTACAATCTTGACCTTCAACTATCAGCTCTGTGGAGATTACTTCCTAGTCTCCATTTCCAGTTCTGACTTCTCAACCTGCAGTTGAGGCACCTTCAGTACCCTATTTCCAACTGCTGACAGAACATCTCCATTTAGAGAGTCTAATGTCAACTCCATCTTAACATATCCCAAATGATATTCGTGCTAGGCAGTATGTTAGATACTGGAGACACAAACAAGCACAAAGAGTGAAACAGTCTCAACTGTCAAAGAGCTCACTTACATCATTCTTCTTGTCCAGTCTCACCCTAGAAACCTGGAATCGTTTTTGACTCTTCCTTCTTTATCTCCTATGTCACACCTGTTGATTCTTCTTTTTTAAAACATCCCTCTCTCCGTCCTTTCACCCCAACCCAGTCTGTGACGTCAGTACCTCACACCAGGCCTGGGACCTCTTCGCTGCTCTCCCCCTCCTCTACTCTACCTGTCTTACTCACAAAATTAGGGGTGGAGCAGAATAAGAGAATTCTGAAGAGCTAACATTTCTCTTTTTCCTCCAATCCCATGACTGCCCCCATATGCCTCTGGATGAATGCTAGAATGCCTTCTGGGGTGGTCTGGCCCTACAAGTGTTCAATACCCCTTACCAGGGAGAAACATGGAAATTGAGAGGTATAGGAAAGTGGCTGTCAGTGATAGGGATATGGAAATAGCATGTGGCTAGGCAGTGTGGTGTATGGGTCAGACAATACAGGACTTAGAATCAGAGGTCTTGCATTTGAAACGTTCTGCTCTTTGGGCATCTGTTTCTTTATATGTAGAATGAGAAGGCCGTGCTAGATGGTTTTCTGGGGTCTCTCTCAACTCTGAATCCTGTAAACCCATGGCATCAGCAGACATCCATATGGGCCTATTATGAAATTTTGGAGGGATGGTATGTGTCCCTAGGGAGAAGGTATATCTGTATATTTGAGCATATTGAGATGTTGTGAAATGTGTGTTGTGAGAGTTGTGGGGTTATCAGGACATGTGGATGGCTGGGTTAAAGAGAGAGGAGGCAGTGAGTGGGGCTGTGTCTCATCTATCCTCTGCAGGGCAGTTTCTGCCAGGGGCTATGCACAGTTGTGGAAAGGGTATATGACAGGGTGTTGTGTGCATCTGTATGTGGATGTGACCAAACTCAGGGATATGCTACTGTTAAATGAAGCGAGTCATTACCATGGCAACAGAGCTCTCTGCTCCCTGCCAGATGCCAAGCCCTTAAATTATATTTTTCTGGCTGAAAGCACCTCAATTGCTTTTAGTCTCCAAAGCAATGGGACTGTTGGGCACCAGATGCCTAACCCCATCTATAACCCTTCAACAAACCCCAAGAGAGTGTCAAATGGGAGAAACAGTGGTGTGAGTTGGGAGAGTCAGAAGGTTTTTGGTTTTGTTTTTTTCAGAGAGACTTGGAGTCCCCACTCATCCACTGATAAGTATATGTCATTAATCTTCCCTTAGTCACATGTTTGCCATATCCTGGTCTCTGGCTCCATATCCTTCTCAATGATTTGGGATTAAAATTATCCCCTTATAATTGAGTGGGATCTTTGTACAACATAGTACAAAGTAGGCCTGGTTTGGGCTGGACAGGCAACATTAAAGGTATCTTTGTTAGCCATTTCTTTATTGTGGCAAACAGTGCATTTCTAAATGGTGCTACTTAGAATCCCAGAGCATGCAAAATGTGGGTCACCTTCGGAGAACAATATCTTAACCTGATTAGTTGCAAAGCTATATTGGAATGTTTCTGTCCCACTATTGGTATGGCATGCACATTGGCACTCTCATCATGGACAGCCTGAGACAGACATTGAGAGAATAAGAAACATTTAGCCAAAAAAGAAAACAAAAAATAAAGCTGGTGTAACAACTGTGGCTCTGATGCCTGATCCAGAAGATTGTGAGTTTTGAGATATATGATTTAAATTTGCCCTTTCAGTCATCTCTTTAATTATATATTTAGAGTTTTCTAAGGCACGAACAGCTCATAGTACGGACAGAGTCCTTGTCTTCAAAGATAGCAAAGCTCAATAGAATTAGCATATTTTTCCCATCCCCTTCCCTGTAGAAGCCTGGATAGCCTCTGTTCATTATTATTATCAGAACTAAAACTAGGTCATGGTGATTGGGGATTTGCTACAGGGTACTGGACAGCAGAAGACACAATAGAAGAAAGCACCTAGCTACCAAGAAGAATTAATTAAAAACAGGAAGTTACCAGAAGGCCTGCCAAACACAAGGTGAGTTCTCCTTTGGCCCTGATCCCTACCCATTCTTGTCAGACTCCTTAGAGAGGCTTCTTGGATGTTCCAAAGGATAGAATACTTATTTAAAGGAGCCTTGGAAACAGCATGTACTGCCCCAAGTACAAAGGTTGCTAGTCATGGCTCTGATTATTATTGTTATTGATTTATTATTGCATTATTATCTAATATGGTGTAGCAGCAAGTACCCTAGCATACCCAGGATGGCTGCTAGCACAGGTTCTTGGATCTGTTTTTCTAAAGGAAAGCAACTCAAAAAGGGGTTAACAATATTTCTTTAATCAAACATAGATATCATTCACTTAGTTCAAGAGGAAAAGTCAGCACCCTGAACTTCAGAGAATACAAACAGAAATTACAAGCAACCAAAAAAACACAAATAGAGAAAATAACACAATTCAGCAGACCAATAGACAGGTCTTCCAGCTGTCTGGCCATCACATATATACAGTGTTAGTCACCAGAGAAAGACACACCAACATCTGGGTTTTCAAAGCTGGGGGGCTCAATGGCTGCCCAGAGTCTCACCTGGCCAAATCATACAACACTTCCCATCAGCCAGCTTCCAAGCAAAACCTCACCTCAGAGGTATATATAGCCTTCTCCAGGTTCAGAGAACATCACAACCCTTGTGACCCATTTGACTACAAAATAACAAAAGTTGTGCCTTCCTGAAAAACAAACCTCCCTCAAGCAAGCTTCTCCTGTGGGCTCTGTTCCACCCTTCAGCAAACTTTTCCCACCACAGGCTCCACGTGACCACATTCAGCCTATTAGGGGGCAGAGTATATTTTCAAATCAGGGAAAGTCCTCAAATTTACTTAGGCTTATTAAGGGTCAGGGAAGGGTGGGCAGAGCCAAGATGGTGGCACAGAAGCAGCAAAGCACCACAGCTCCCACACAAACATGCTAAAAAACTCATAAAATGGGACGCTAAACAGATTTTCAAGCTCCAAAACTCTCCAAGAGACAGAAAGAACATCTGTTGCTACAGGCAGCGCAGCAGGCGGGGCTCTTCACAGCAGTCTGGGACCTGCCGCCAAAACCTCGGAAGGGTCAAGCCCTGGGGCGTCGGGCTGGGAGCGGAGTCTATAGGAGAGCTGATCAGCTGCACTGGAGGCACAGTTACCACATTTATCAGGCCAGAAGAAAAAAAGGCTAAGAGAAAGGTCAGTGGATTTTGCTAACTCGGGAG
>JAQQSW010013027.1:0-12404 GCA_028646575.1 Pseudocheirus occidentalis
AAGGGAACAGATTGTGGGAGGGACCTTACAGTGGGATTAATGTTCTGGGCTGGGGGGTAGGGGCAAAAAGGGAAGAAAATCTGTAACTCAAAACTTTGTGGAAATGAATGATGTAACCAAGAAAATAAATTAAAATTAAGAAATTATAAAAAAAAGAAAGTAGCATTTGAATTAAACTTTAAAGGAAAGGAAATGGAGAAAGATGACATTCTATTCATGGGCAACAGTCTGCTAAGGAAAGGTAATGGAAAATGGGATGTAATATATAAAGAACCTAAAGAAAAACCAATTTGACTTATCCAAAGTTAGATGAAGTTTCAGATAATAAGCCTGGAAAGTCAGTTTGATTGGGTATACCCCAATCAAACCCCCTTGAACTCTGATTGAATCTTCCCACTGGGTGATGCATTTGCCTGAGACCATAAGCCTTTCCTTATCACTGGACCCAAATCTCTGTTACTAGCCATAGCCCTCCATTATCCAGCTACTCCCCACCCTTAATCCTCCCAAAATATCTATACCAAAATCTGTTACCCTTACAACTAGCCTAGCCCTCCATTGTCTATCATCTCCAGGTACCCTCCAACTATTTCCCACCCTTAATCTCTCACAAATTATTGAGTCTGACTCCTCATGACCCTTCCCATATATAAGATGCATCTTGCCTCCATGAAGGAATGGAATATTATCTAGCACAGGGTCATTTTGTGTCAGATTATTCTGGCCTACTTGTCCAATACAAGTGTCACATAGACATAGGCTCCTTAAGAGCCTATCAATTATGGCAAACCTTTAATAAACTTTGCTTTACTTTGACTGAGAGAAGACTTGAGTCGAATTCATTCCACAGGAATCGGTATGTTGGTATTTTGGGGTCTTATACACACCTAAACCTTAAACCTCAACATTTTATGATTCCCTGACCTCAGCAAGTTCAGAGCCAGTTTGTAAAGAGCTTTAAATATTAAACAATAGATGTATTTGTTACCAAATCCCAGAAGGAACTACTGGAGTTTATTGCGTAAGTTATTAAATGATTTACCCTAGGATCATACAAGCAATATATATCAGAGGCATGACTTGAATCTATATCACCTTGATTCTGGGGTCAGTTCTCAATCTACTACCATACTCTCCTCAACTTTATATATAGATAAGGCTATAGATATATGTATATATGTATGATCATAAATGTATTTCAGTATGTGTCCCTTGTTATAGTTCTTTAGTATTGCATTTCATGAAAATACTAATAATTATTGTTATTATTAATTATAATTTATTACTGTCTAATAAGTAATACATTTTAATAATCATAAAATCAGCTCATTCCTTTAACATGTCAAATTGCACAAAATATTTCCTCACAACAGATTTTAAAAGTAAGTTGTATAAAGTCATATCACCATTTTCAAGTGAGGAAATAGTCTCATAGAAATTAAGTGGTTTTTCTACCCATGGTCACAAAATTAAATCAGAGCATAGATTCCAACATCATTCTCCTGATTTCAAATTGAATGTTACCATACCATATTGGGCATTTACAAGTAGTTGCAACACTTTTTCAGGTGTTCCAGAAGTTGCATCATTCAGGTTTTTATATGTATGAAAGATACTTACTTTCTCCCAATGAGAAATGTCTGGAAGTAATACAAACATATTCAAAATGACATTTTAGAAGATATTCTCCTTATAATTGATGCATGAAGGAGGTAGTGTAAGTGGTATTACTATTTTAGAGTTAGAGAAGATTTTGGATTTTAGATTTTAGGTTTTCTAGCCTATTATAATTATTCCCATTGTTTTAACAAAGATACTAAGGACAAACGAAGCCACAGATCAAATAGAAGTTTTGGGGGAATCTAAAGCCCTTTCAACTATATGATTCTGACAGTACCTTTGTTTGTTTCATTCTATCTTTGAATACATGAAAATTTTATATATATACATATTTATTTATATCTCTATACACATACATATATATACATGCACACATGAACATACTACACATACACTGTATATGTATATATACATGCATACACATATGTACACATATCCATATATATATATAAATCCTCTATGTATTTGCATACATATATACCTATTTCTTTATATCTTTATAATTCTGCACTATATGTAATTTGTGCAACTACTCCCATGGTCCTGGTTCCTGATTCTTCTTAGATGTGCCTATTGTCATGTGATTCAGTCCACAATTTGGTATAACTTGGGTAATAATCTTTCTTGCCAAGCACTGGTCATTCTTATGAATTTGCTTACAACAGAGTAGTATTTAATTTTTCACACCTAGTTGTAAAACTAAATTGAGAGATTCTTGGTTTGTTTCCCATGTGCTTTTGTGTTTGTATGTGTGTGAAGACTTTTGATTTCATTGCTATAGAAAACATGTTCTAGATAGGAAGCTCACATAGCAGCTGCTCAACAACCCATAATATTATAGAACTGCCCAGAACAATGAGAAGTTAAATGACTTACCCAGGCTCATGCAAGCATTCTATGTCAGAGGCAAGGCTTGTACCCATATCTTCCCTATTCTGTGGCCAGTTCTCTAGTGACTACTATAATCTCCTCAATTTTTTGTATAGATGTGGACATAGATATATGTACATATATATGATTACATATGTACATATATCTATGGACCCAGATATATGTACATATATCTATCTAATTTTAATATTTTGTTACATTTAGGACTTACTTATAATTAGCATTTCATAATTAGCATTTCATTTTTAAAAACTAAGCAACCATAATGAACTTATATATTTTTTTACTTGAACATAATTATTTTCAGTATCTATAGCTTATATAGGTATTATAGCTGTAGTTTAACATATGTATGTTTAACTACTCTTTAACATCCTCTCTCTGTTTTTTTTTCCCTCTGTACTTTTTGAAGTGTTGCTACTGGACCATGGTTACGAGTGACCTACGGGGCATGTGGTTTCTTTGACATCAAGTTTATTTTTCTAAACCCACAGCTTGATATTCTAGCACTTAATTTCAGAATGCAGCTTAAATCACAGAAGCCATAATATGTCAAATGATCCCACACTTGCAGGGGGAAAACAGTAAGTAATGAAAAAGCTATGATTGCTTTTCTGTCCCTCCAAATGACAGTTATCACCTCAATGACCTGCTCCGGGCGGACCTATCTAAACATGACACACTAAGGGATAACGTCATCTAACAGGGTAGTTACAAAAATCAATACAAAACCCATTTCAAAGATACTCAGTGTAAGAATCCTGGTGTAACGTTCATTTATTGAATAGGCCTGGGGAAAAAAACACAACAACTTTTCTGATATATATGCCTTACCTCCCAAGCAAAGGAATTCTGTAGGTAAGCAATAATTGTATTTTTCAATCTATTACTTAGACTTGCCAAGGCTCAGTCTGGAATCTAATATATGGATGACTGCTATAACTCAATTATGAAAGCTAAGCAGAGTCTTAGTGTATCCAAAGAGCAAAAGGAACAGAACAGGGACACTCCTTTCTCTTCACCGTGATGCAAATTGTGTGTTTCTTAGAGTGGGTATGTGTTTGTCGTATTTCATGGATGTTTGGTCCAAACTATGTGCTTGATTATACAGTCACTTAGTAAATTATTTGAATATTCAACTAACACATATTTATCCCTTAGACCTTTTTATTTAACTAGATTATCTTATTGCCTACTCTGCAGAAATTTTATCTGTCTTGGGGGAAGAATACATTTCATTCCAAAGTGTGGGTGGTAAATCTGTAATAGGTTATTAAGGGAAGTTATGGCTATCAGGGGACTAGTGTCTAGCATCATGCATTGTGCAGAATAGGAGCTTAATAAATGTTGGTTGACTGTATGAATGAATGAATAAATTGCTGACATTGACAGAATAGAGGGCAACTATTATGCTCTACCTGTCTCTCTATTTGTTTCTCTGTCTCTCTGTTTCTCTGTTTCTCTCTGTTTCTCTCTCTCTCTCTCTCTCTCTCTCTCTCTCTCTCTCTCACACACACACACACACACACACACACACACACACACACACACACACACACACACCCCAAACAAAAAACATTCACAGTTCTATCAGACCCAGCAAACTGGGCCTACGTAAAACTTAGTGGTCTGCCTAGTATGACAATTCTTAGGAGCTACAATTAGGATAGGGAATGTTGGGGATGACTAAATAAAACAACTTTCATGGAAACATTCAGGCAGCTGGTAAAAGTATTCTAGGACAAATTATAGCAGCCCCTGGGAATGCTAATATAACCTTTTAAATTAACCTACACATCAGAAGTGCAATAACCTTGGCCTTCACGTTTTATGACCAAAGCATTATTGCATTACCTATTCATTCACATTATATATTCACATCCACCACACATGTCTCAAATAATTGAGTATTAAGTAGAGTATTGGATGGCCATGGCTGAGCCTTTTCAGATTATCCATGCTAAGTTTATAAGGCAGGTGCTCATTGGTGGTCCCATTATTAAACATATCAATGAATACGTTGTACTATACTCTTATACTGCTCTTTTCTGTAATTTTTCAGCACAATACCTGTGTAATATATGTGTACCTGCCGGTATTTTTTGTGTCCTTTCTAATTAGGGATTAAAAAATGGTAAGTGTTGCAGAAAGTCACCCTTTCACATCAGACTCAAGTACATCTCAAATTCTGAATATATATTTGAGCTGCACTCAGTCTTGCACCACATACTAATTTGAACTGAATTTGACACTTTGAAATTTTAGCTATACTCTTATAGTTCTATAAAAATGGCAGTCACTATGATGTGCTGAAGAGAATGTAGCCATCTTTACTAATAATCTGATCAAACCAAGTTTTCTAATAAGACTGAATGGAATACTCATGATTTTCATATAAAAATTCCATAGAGTAATCACCAATACATATTTGTTTTACAAACTTACAATATAAAACACTTCTTCTTGATACTTATTTGGAAATATCACTTTAGAAATTTTTTGCCCAAAGCTCCATTCAGAGCCATTAGTGTATGAACTTATGAATGCCTCTAATCATTATTTTATATTGCATCTTTGAATGTCTATATATCACAAAGATCCATAGAACTGACAGGTAAAGTACTCTTTGCTCTCTTGATTTGCTTATGGTATTTATCCCTTACACCTAAATAATATTCCTATTTTGACTTTATCTTGGTATAAGATGTGAGAAGTTGGTCTCTGCTGAGTTTCTACCGTATTCTTTTCCATTTTTCCCAGAAGTATTTTTTTTTATCAAATAGTGAGTTCTTAGCCCATAAACTGGAGTCTTTGGGTTTATCAGATGGTAAATTGCTATAGTCATTGACTACTGTGTTTTATGTACCTGATCTATTCCACTCATCCACCACTCTATTTCTTAGCCAGTACCAAATAGTTTTGATGATTTCTACTTTATAATATAGTTTTAGATCTGGTATAGGCAAGTCACTTTCCTTTTGCACTTTTTTCATTAATTCCCCTGATATTCTTGACCTTTTGTTCTTCCAGATGAATTTTATTATTATTTTTCCTAACCATGTAAAAGAATTTTGATAGTTTGACCAGTGTGGAACTGAATAAGTAAATTAATTTAGGTAGAATTGTCATTTTTTTTTATTATATTAGCTCAGCCTACCCACAAGGGCCTGATATTTTTCCAGTTATTTAACTCTGACTTTATTTGTATGAATAGTGTTTTGTAACTGTATTCGTATAGTTCCTGGTTTTGTTTTAGCAGGTAGATGCCCAATTATATCATATTGGCTACAGTTATTTTAAATGGAATTTCTCTTTCTATGTCTTGCTGTTGGGCTTTGCTGGTAGTATATAGAAATGCTGATGACTTATGTGAGTTTATTTTATATCATGCAACAATTTCAAAGACATTTTAATGCCATTTTTAACATACAAATGTTTGATAATTACTAAGTATATCAAAAAGTGTACAATTAAGAAAGATGGAAAGGGTTGTATATTGTGAAGGGCCTTAAATATTAGGCAATTAATTTTTATTTTATTTGTTTGGTAATAGGGAGTTAGCAAATATTTTTGAGCATTACCAGATCTGCGGATTTATGTAGGAAGAATATTAGCCAAAAAAAAAAAATTGAGAATTCAGAAATTGGTGCTAGGATGATCTGATAAGAGTCTCATCACTTCAAGGGAATCACAAGGATTTTAGAGTCGAGATCAATCTGTGAAATTGTTGCAATAGAATAAAAACATTTTTAAAAATTAAAAAGGAACTCATTAGATTTGGTAGTTGAGGAAAACAAAGGATATAATAAAATATGAACTTGATTTAACTTAGTTTTAAATATGCCCTTGAGTGGATGTCCTATAGACAATAGTTCATCCAAGTCCTTGTCAGCAAGGTGAAAATTTCAACAGCTTCAGAGCTACTACTATGCCCTTGACCTAGTTCTATGGGCCCAGTGCCAAGGCCCCAATCTTCTGTGGAGTGCTAGTGGTCTCAGCTTCAGGCTGTGATCTTTTTCTCCCTCCTTCTCCTCCTTCCCTCTCTCTTCTTCTACCACCACCTCACACCTCCCCCCCCCATCTCTCTGTCTACCTAGTTAATTATCTTTCCTTTGCTTCTCTGTTGGTGAATGACTTTGGGACTTATGTAAATAAATGAACAAAAATAAATATGAAAAAGACAAATATATGGATTATTGAATAAGTGAAAAAATATACAAGTAAATGATTTAGACAGATGATATATGTGTTCATATATATGCTCCAAACCATATGTGTATGTGTGTATGTATATATGTGTGTGTATACAGATACAGTCATATACAGTTATATACAGTGTATGTATATATAGCCAACAGCTATTCACCAATAGAAAATTGACCAAAGGTTAAGAATACTTATTAAAGGAAAGTTGCAAATTATTAATACTTACATGCAAGAACGAACCAAATTGTGAATTATAAGAGAAATACAAATCAAAACAACTTTGGACTTTACCTCACCCCTAGCAATTTAGTGAATGTGATCCCCCCCCCAAATCAATATTGAAGTGACTGTGTATGCATACTATATGCATATCACACACAAGTCATTGTGGATTGAGCTATGCATCAGTAAAATCATTTTGGAAAAGGATTTATAGTGGACTAAAATGTCCATATTCTTTGTTCCCAGGGATTCCAGTATTTGGCATGTAACTTCAAGGAGACCATTGATAGGAAGAAAGTACCCATATGCCCCAAAATATTTATGGCAGTACTTTTTGTGGAGGAGAAGAACCAGAAATAAAGTAGATGCCAAGTGATTAGAGAATGACCAAACAGACTTATAAGCTAATGTAATGGAACATTACTGTGCTATAAGAAATGACAATTGTAAATATAGAAAACTGTTGAACAGTTTACATGATTTAAATTTACATTTTTGGCATCATTTGCATATATTGTTTTCTTAACAATATATGCAAATGATGCCAAAATGTAAATGGAAAAACAAGCACAAAACATTTGAAAGTGAATTTCGAAAAATTAAAAAGAACAAGCAAAATCCTAAACAAGATCATTGAAGAAACCTTCCCTTCTTTGCAGAGGTAGGAGGTCTACAGTTGTAGAACATTTCATATTTACTCAAACTTCTTATTTATCAGTTACATTTGCTGATTTTTCTTTATTCATTTTCTTTAAAATATATTCATTTTTTATTGGATGGTTTTCTAAGTCGACGGAGTGGTTGAGATACTATAGAAATTTAGCCACTGTAATAGGCAATCTATAAAATGTTTAAAAAAAATAATAGGAAGGAAATGAAGGGCAAGGAAAGATAAAACTTTGTAGACTTCACAATTTTGTATAGGGCTGGTCCTTCTTCTCCCTTAGTTCTAATTTTGGTAAATTCAATAATATTATTCTGTAATCATATAATAATTTTATAAGCACCTCTCAAAGTAAGTTAGGTGGAAGCAGTCTGGCCTAATGATAAGAATAATCAGTTGAAAATCAGGAAATCAGGATTCTAATTTTTATTTTGTCATTAACTTGATTTGTGACCTCAAGCAAATCACTTAGCTTCTCTGCTTTTTAGTTGACCTAAGGGTTTAAAACTACATTTAAATTAAATTACATAATTCATTGGCCCATAAAATTTCCCTTCCTACTGTCCATTTAATGAATACTACTTTTCTTTTCCTTCATAGCTCAATGTTTAAAGATTAAACCATCTGTACATATACTAAGATATCAAAGATGTCTTTGAATATATCTAAAACTGGAATCAAAGTGAGAGATAATAGAAATTAATCTACTTTAAATGTATTTTTTTGTTTTTTAAATTAATTAACTCATTGCTGAACTCCTTTTGTGATGAAACAATCTTTGAACCTAGAGTCAAGAGGATCTCAGGTCAAATACAGCATCAGACAAAAGCTGTGTCACCCTGGGCAAGTCATTGGAGCACTGTCTCAGCTTCTTCATATGTAAACAGGGATAATAACCTCCCAAAGTTTTTTGTAAGAATCAAATGAGATACTTGCAGAGCGCTTCAGTTACAAAGTTGCTTTTATCTTAAATCTTTTCCTTTCTAACATTTCAACTTCTGGGTCTCAAAGCCAGCCTGGACATTCTTTCCAGAATTGACTGAGTTCACACTTATTCCCCTCGGCTCACTGGTTGAGATGGACAAACTGGAATAATCCTTGCTTGACCTCGTTATTTGTGACTTTATTGGAGTAGCCAAGTAGGCCATGAGAAATGAATAGGTTGAGGAATGAAGAGGTCAGGATATCTGAGGTAATATCAACATGCACATTGACCTCCCCTACCTAGTATAAGGACAGGATTTGGGTAGGTAAGATTATGAATTAGGTCCAGAAATCATCAAGGATGCAATGATCTAGAGACAATAGCTACCGGCATTTTTATTGGATAATAGATGTAGATTGTATGGACCTCCAAGGAGGAGAGATTACCGAGTGACAGTAATAGGACGGAAAACCTGGAATTTGACGTCATTTCTTACAGCACAGTTGTATCCATCACAATCATATACTACATTTTATTCAGCCATTCCCTAACTGACAGGCATGATATGATATGCTTGGAAAATTCTTTATACTCTTCAATCCAGTGTCACTGACTTCCTTACTGTTCTTTGAGCAAGAAACTATTTTTAGCATTTTATCTAGCTGGCCTCCTTGTGTGAAATGATCACCCTTGTAACTCTGCCTTAAACTCAGTCCTTGTTTCCTTATAGCCTCAAGTAAAGACCCAACCTCTACAGAAAGCCTTTCCAAATTTCTTTTAAATTCTGGGGTCTACCTTCTATTGATTGTTTTCTATTTATCCTGTCTTTAGCTAATTTTTAAATGGTTGTTTGCATATTGCATTGTAAGCTCCTAAAGGCAAGGCTTTTCTTTTGTCTTTCTTTGTATCCCTAGATGAGCATAGTGCCTAGCATATGGTGTGCACTAAATAAATGCTTAATCATTGACTGAAAATAGTTTTCACTTTTTCTTTGCATTGCCAGTGCTCAACAAAATGCTTGAATCATAGTACACAGTAAAGAAATATTTGTTGATAGATATTTAATCTTGTCCTCCCTATTTCTTCTGTTTTCTTCATAAGCCCTTCTTCCTGTCTTCTGCTTAAATTAGAACAATACCAGTCTCTTTTAGGAGTCTTGTCATTTGTGACACATGAAAAGTTTGAGAGACATAATTTCTGGATAGTTTAATCATTTTATTAATTATGGATAACAAATAATTAATAAGGGAATGGTGTTAATAGGGATTAATAAAGGGATGCCAGAGGGAGCTAGTACAAAATAGATTAGGTAATTCTCTACTTGCATATAGACAGTCATAAGCCCTGCAACAATTATATCAGGGTAGGGAAGGAAGACACTTCTCAGTCCATTGCAGAAATCATATTTTGTCACTTCAAGGACTTTATTCAAGAGGGTCACCAGCTGAAAGGGATGGTGGGACTATCACCTTCATATGTATAAAGTATATGTCATTTGCTTTTATTTGAATCCCAGCGCTGATTACAGTGCCTGGCACAAAAAGTATATAAACAAACAAACACACAAATAAATAAACAAGCAAATAAATAAATAAATGTGTGTATACACATATACATGCACATACATACATATATGGTATGTATAAATTATATATGAATATAATTATATAATGATAGAACGTATTTATTTATATGATGCTTGTTGACTGCTTATATATATTTATGTAATGCTTATTGACTATTTATTTCCCTCATATTTTCTGCCCTTGACAATTTCAGTCATGTCTCTGGCTTCAGTTACTTCATTATTCAGTTATTTAACACACACTAAAATATAATAAAATCACAGAATTGTTAAGTTTTAAGTGATCTCAGGGGTCTTATAATCCCATGTATACAAAAAGATATCCCTATAATGACATGTGATGAGGGGCAGGCTCTGTGAACCCCCTTGAACTCCCACTTGATGAGGCATTTGCAGAGGCCATAAGCTTTTCATTGTGGCTCTGCCCAGACCTCTGTTACTAGCCTACCCCTCCATTGTCCATCTACTTCCCACTCTTAAAGCTATCAAAATATCCATCCACCCTTGAAATGGCCTAGCCCACCATTGTATGTTGACACCAGGTAGCCTCCAGAAACTTCTCACCATTAATCACTCATTGACTTCATTAACTCCTCCTGAAGACCCTCCCCAAACTCCTCCCCTAGACTACCCCTAGATTCCTCCCATAGCCTTTCTGTATATAAGATCCAATCTTGCCCTCATATGTGTGAGAGTGCCATAGAATAACCTAGCACAGACTTACTCTGGCTTGCTTTCCCATTGCAAGCATCACAGATACCTAAGCTCCTTAAGAGTCTACCCAATATGGCAAACTTTCAATGAACTTTTAATAAACTTTGTTTTTCTTTGGCTGAGAAGACGAGTCAAATTCATTTAGCAGGACCTGGTGTGTTGGTATTTTGGGGTCTCCAGAGCAACCCTAACTCTAACCACATCACATATTCAAGAGTGAGTCTTCTCTGCTTGAAGACCTCTAAGACAGAGGAAAACACTACTTCTTAAGATACCTTATGCTATATCTGGAGAGTTTGAAGCGTTATGAAGTTTTTCTTTTATATCTTATTTAAATTTACCTCTTTTCAAAGACCATCTACTATAGAGATTTTCCTTCTGTCCTCTGAGACCAAAGAGAACATGTCTCATTCCTCTTTCATATGATTGAATACTTGAAGGTAAATATTTAGACAGCTATGTTAAAAGAAAAATTTTCTTTCATTTGCCTGAACTTTCCCATTCATTTTAATTGGTTTTCAGATGACATGGATTCTAGGCCCTTCATTTTTCTGACTGTCCTTCTTTGGACATCCTTTAACTTTTTGAGATCCTTCATGAACTACAACGGCCAGATCTGAATAGAATAATCCAAGTAAGATCTACAAAGGAGAAAGTACAATGGGACTATCATCTCACTTTTCTTGGAATCTATGCCTGTCTTAATGTAGGCCAAACACACATTCATTTTTACTTTCTGATTCATCTTGCCGATCTGTAGTTGAACATTAACAAATAGTTCATTACAGTATTATTCCAGCTGATTTTAGGTACTTAGCATATTCCTAAAAGTACAGTTCAGCTCAGAGAATAATATTTAGACATCATGGTTTGTTTATTTTGAATGGTATTTAGTAATCTTATATTCCACTGCTACTCAGGTCATTGTTTGCCATGGTGGCTTCTGTCTGAAGCTGATACTTTCTTTATCTTAGGCCTGATTGTGATACTGGGGTCCCCAATAGCTTTGGTAAATTTTGCCCTTTTGTTCATTGTTCAATGGCCATCTAAGATGTGTCATTGCTGAAAGATAATAGGAAAGGAAAGGAAAGGAGAGGAGAGGAGAGAAAAGGGGAGGGAAGGGAAAGGAAGGGAAGCCATCCATTTCTTCACAGTAACCTCTCCCCCTCTCCCCACCCCCATATCTCTTGGTTCAGTGAGCAAAAGTGAAGAAAATATAACCTGTGTCTCTACAATCTTCAGTTTATTTACCAAGGCTTCATAATCCTTGTCAATTGTCTTCTGAGGTTGTCGATAGTGTCCACATAAATCACCAGAAATGGTTAGCTCATCTTTGTTTGACTAATTAAATATCAGAATATTTGTTGTAACTTTTTGTATATATGCCCCAGAAAGATCACATATAACACACCTCTTCAATATTATCTAGGCAATAAGATGGAAAAAGAATCTCAAAAGCATTCTGAAGAGAATAATTCCTTCAGAATTAGAGTGGAGCAAGTAGAAGCTAATGATTTTATGAGAAACCAAGATACTATTAAATAGTTACAAAGAAATGAAAAAATAGAAAGCAATGT
>JAQQSW010013028.1:0-12404 GCA_028646575.1 Pseudocheirus occidentalis
ACCCCTGTGAAAGGGTTGTTTGACCCCCAAAGGGGTTGCAACCCACAGGTTGAGAACTGCTGCCATAGTAGAAATTTAATAAATACTTGTTTGCTTGACTTCACTTGAGATACAAGAAAGTATCTCCCCTTCTTCTCCACAGGGGCTGAGGGCAATGAATACTAAATATTATAGATGATGTCAGACTTTTTCAATGTAATAATTGGCTTTGATGAACTATTTTTTATTCTCTATTTCAATCTTTGTTATAAGGAATAGCTCTCTGAAAGAGGGAGGCCTACACTGGATAGATGTTGGTGATGTAAAAACAAAAGTTGTTAATAAAATTCATTTTTTGAATATTACAACCTGTCCGTGCTTTCCCTTCATGACTTTGCATGGTATTTGGCACATTTGTTGTTCATCCATTTTTAGTCATGTCTAACCAATTCTTTGTGACCCCGTTTGAGGTTCTCTTGGCAAAGACACTGGAGTGGTTTGCCATTTCCTTTTCGAGCTCATTTGACAGATGAGGAAACTGAGGCAAACAGGGTTAAGTGACTTGTCCGGGTTCATATAATTAGATTTGGACTCAGGAACATGAGTCTTCCTGATTCTAGGCTCATCACTCCATCTACTATATGACCTAGCTGCCCCATCTAGCACATAGTAAGGGCTTAATAAATGTATGCTTGCTGTTTTATTGATAACAGACAGTCTTCATAAGTTGTAGTTATGGGGGAAATGTCATCAGCTTATGCCAAACATCTCCTGAGGAAGCTCTCAGAGCTTTGATTGACTGGTCCTTTTATTGCCAGGCATAGTCACATGGCCAAACCAACGTGGAAAATGTAATGACTTTCATTCAGCAAGTATCAATCTTCTTACAAAACCATACACTCTCCTATTCCTTTTCCCTTTTAAAGGGCTTTCAGATCCATTCTCTTTCATCTCCCTTCTTTATGAAGTAGGTGGCATAAGCATCAGTCCCATTTTACATTCCAGGAAACAGACACAAATGGTGATACAGTTCAACTAAAGCCACATAGTTGGTTGGTGGTAGAGACCAGATTCAGGTCCAAGTCTCCTGATTTCCAGTCCTATTCTCCTTGTACTATGATGATACATCTGTGTATAGGGGAGTGTTTGGTAGGAAAAAAAATGTAGACCCGGCAGGCCTTACTACATGAAACACATGTAAAGTCTATCCTTTGATGAATGGCTTTGGATCCTTTTGCAGAGAACACAATTTACAAGACTCACGGTCAGCCTACAAAAGAGCTGCTCCATCCATTGTCACACCCACGGAGATCAGCAGCACGCAAGATTGGGACTTTTGGCCACAGCTGTTTTCCAGCCATTCCATTATTCCATGTTGCTTGTGGCTGCTCTTCAATGAATCCTTAAAGTGTTTCTTGTGCTGTACTATTTATGATTGCTCCCCTTCATCTCAGTCTGTAACAGCTGTTTGTGCATCTTGAATGCAACAGAATATTAAATTCCACTTTACTGGAGGCAGTCCATCATTCTAGCATGTCGAGATCTTTTTGGATTTGAACTCTGTCATCTTCTGTGTTATTACAGCTCCTGGCTTTGTGTCAACCCCAAATTGGTAAGTATGCTATCTATTGTTTCTCAGAGGTAGCTAGGTCATGGAGGGCATAGAGTTCTGAATTTAGAATCAGGAAGACCTACACTATTTCATAGTTACGTGAGTCTGAGCAACTCATTTCACACCTTTCTGTGACTCATCTGTAAAACAAGGTCAATGATCTCCCTTCCAGCATTGAATCTATAATCAAATGGTCCTGTGTTGAACAACACAAGTCAAGGATAAATCCCTGTATACTCCACTGGAGACCTCTCTTCAAATTGGCATTGCTTCTTTAATCATGTTTCAGCTAGTTATCCAACCAGTTCCAAATCCATGCAATGACAGAATTTTATAGCCTATATCTTCTTTTTCCCCCACAAAGATGTTATGTGAAACTTTGTCAAATGCCTAACAAATATTCATATAGTCTATATAAATGACTGAGGTTGCTAGGTGGCAATAGCAACAGGCCTGGAATCAGGAAAACCTGAGTTCAAATCCAGCCTCCGACACTTAGTAGCTGTGTGATCCTGGACAAGTCACTTAAACATTGTTTGCCTCAATTTCTTCAATTGCAAAATGAGCTGGAGAAGGAAATGACAAACCACTTCAGTATCCTTGCCAAGAAAACCCCAAATGGGATCATGAAGAGTCAGACATGACAGAAAAATTACTGAACTGAAATATAGGTGATCAAATCTTAGTGAAGAAATGTGAGTAGTCTGAAATAGAATTATCCAGACTGGTTTATAGAGATTATTCATCTTTTCCTTTGATAAGTGTCCTCAAACTAGCCTTTTGGGAATGCAGTCTAGAATGTTCCCAGGACCATAATATTCAGAACTAGAAGAGACCTTCAATACTGAGTCCAAAAACTGCGTTTCATAGAGGAGAAGACTGAAGTCCAGAAAAATTAACTGAATTCAAATTCATTGGTTGGAGTTTGAAGAATCTGACATTTAAAATTTTTTTAAAAAAAGAATTTGACATTTCTCCCTTTCTAAAACTTGAGCCACTTGCCCATTTCTACCTATCCAAAATTGTTCAAAATCTACCCTCAAAAGTGGTTTAACATTTAGATCAAAAGTTATGGGATTTAGAGATGGAAGGAAGCTGAAATCATGTAATATAACCCCGTCATTTTTCAGGGGAGGGAACAGAGGCCCAGAGGGTTAAAATGATTTGTCCAAGGTCACATAGAGAATAAACAGGAAATTCTTTCTGTATCCTCGGATGTGGTTCATCTGGGTCTACTGACTTAAGCTCATTGTGATCAGTAAGTTGCCCTCTTACTAGCTCCTCCCTAATCTTTTGTTCCCTGTTAGCCATTTTCTATTCTATCCATCCAGTTAGAATATGGAGAAAATAAAAGCAAAATAGTAGTCGAATAGTTCTTCCTTTTTTTCCATAATTCATTGTTATCATTGGTCCTATCTTTTCTTTGACCTTCCTTTTGCTTCTTGTAGAACTGAAATAACACTCTCTCTCTCTCTCTCTCTCTCTCTCTCTCTCTCTCTCTCTCTCTCTCTCTCTCTCTCTCTCTCTTTCTCTCTCTCTCTGTCACTCACTTACTCACTAACCCTTAGCATTCACTACAAGCCATAACTCATTCTGGGCTTTAGTGAGACTGGCAGTAGATTGGGCTAGTTTTTCAAATTCTCCTGCTATTTGGCCTTACTTCAGTCTTTTATACTTGTCTTTAAAATTATCTGAGTTGATTGTGAAATCCCCTCTACAATTTTGCTAGAAATGATCAGTCTTTACCTGAACATTCTAAGTGATAGAGGAATTTATCATTTCCTGTATTTCTTTTACTTAGCTTTTAAAGGATATCTTTTATTTTCATGTCATTTTATTTCCCATTTTATCCTTCCCCCTCCTGTGCCCAAAGTTGTTGTTCAGTCATTTCGGTCATGTCCAACTCTTCATGATCCCATTTGGGGATTTTCTTGGAAAAGATACTAAAGCTTTTTGCCTTTTCTTTCTTTAGCAGATGAGGAACTGAAGCAAACAGGGTTAAATGATTTGACCAGGATTGCACAATCAGTAAGTATCTGAGGCCAGGTTTGAATTCAGGAAAATGAGTCATCCTAATTCTAAACTTAATGCTCTATCCACTATACTACCCAACTTTGCCCACCGCTCTCTCCCACCCAAAGAATTATCCTTTTTAATAAAGAAGCAATTCTTTGAAATTGGAGCAATTCAACAAAACTAACACAAATCAACTCCAACAAGACATATAATACTCCACATACGTAGTCCCCCACCTCTGAAAAGAAGGGAGGGGTATATATTTTCCTCTCTCTTCTTCAAGATCAGGCTTGGTCATAATAATTACACAGCATTCAGGAATTTGTCATTTTGCAAGACAACCCATTACGTTTTTGCACAGCTTTGATTCTTTAGAATTTTTTTTTCATGTAAAGTCCAGGTCTTACTCCTGGTAATTCCCCAGGTGACACAGAACAAACATAATCACTGTTCTATGCCAGTCCTTCATATATTTGAAGACAGCTATCACGTCTCTTGCTCAAAGACTTCTTTTTCAGAATAATCATTACCAATACCTTCAATTTTATGTCATATGACATGGTTTTCAAGCCTTTCATTACTCTTGTTGCTCTTCTCGGGACACGCTCTTATTAAAAGTCAACATTCTTCTTAAAATGGGGACTAGAAAATGGAATACAGGACTTCAGATATCAACAGCCCATTACAGAGAAGAGTTAAATGATTACTTCCTTTTGTTCATGAGGTTATTCTTCAATTAAGGTCATCTCAGATTGACTCACTTTCTTTAGAAGTCTCTTTACTCTATTGCCTTACATTGAGCTTATAGTCAAATCAAATCTCAACTTAACCTCTGATGTGGCAATTTTCTGTCTTCCTGATATTTTAACTTAAAAGAAGGTCTGTTCTTCCCAGATTTGTATCGTATTATACTGAATGATAGATTAAAAATTCAAAAAGATCTTGACAGGCTAGAATGTTTGGCCAAATCTATTAAGATGAAATATAATAGGGATCATTTCGTCTTAAACCTGTGTTTAAAAAAAATCACCTTCAAAAGTATAAGAAGGGGAGGGGTGGCTGGTGGCGCAGTAAACAGAGCACCAGCGCTGGAGTCAGGAGGCTCTGAGTTCAAATCCAGCATCAGACACTTGACACACTTACTAGCCATGTGACCTTGGGCAAGTCACTTAACCCCAATTGCCCTCAAAAAACCAAAAAGAAAAAGTATAAGAAGGGGGAGGTATGATTCAACAACAGGCTGAATAAGATCTGGGAGTTTTAGTGGACTGTGAATTCATTACAGGGCAATAGTGCCACATTACTATCAAGAAACCAATTGTTATCAAATAGCCTACACTGAGGCAGCTGGCTTATGTATTTGGCAGAGCGATGGATTTGGAGTCAAGAAAACCTGAGTTCACACAGTTGCATAACTGTATTAGTCATTCAACTTCTCTTTGCCTTAGTTTTCTTATTTGTAAAAGGAGAGCTTTGATTCGTTGGCATTTATAATTTTATCCCTAGGACAGGAAGTGGTGTTTTGCTGAATGATTATCTGGTCACACCACAGCTGGAATATTATGTTCAATTTAGTCCCATTTAAGGAAGAATATTAATGTGCCAGAGAACATTCTAAGAAGGTCTTGATGTCATGCCATTCAAACCAGCAGAGGTTGAAAAAATTGAGGATATTTAGCCTGAAAAAGAGAAGGTTCAGATTGGATATGACAGATGTCTTCAAATATTTGAAGGAATGTCTTGTGGAAGAGGGATTCCACTTATTCTCTGTGGCCTCAGAAGTCAGAGCCAGGAGCCATGTGGGAAGGATGCAAAGAGGAAAAGGGAGGTTTGGTCTAAGAAGAAGCTACTAACAATTAGATTATCCAAAGGTGGCTTGGGTCACCACTAGCCATATCTATTATGCAATAATATCATAGTGAAGGAGAGGGAGATTCTTCTGCTAGCCAAAATAATGCACAAAAACAACTATTTTTTGCTGCTAAGACAGATATAGAAAGATAAATGTATGTATGTGTATGTGCATGTATATGCATGTATGTATCTAAGCACACATATATGTATATATGTATGTGTGTGTATATACATACATATATATACACATACAGAAATTCTGGCTGGGTAAATAGAAAATATTGACCTTAACTCCTTAGCTTACCTTTGGTTCAGTTTCAAATTCATCTTCAGCTAAACCATAGAGCAGAAGTTCTTAACTTAGAGACAATGAACTTGTGATATATTATAGATAGACAGATGATAGATAGATAGATAGATAGATAGATAGATAGATAGATAGATAGATAGATAGACAGATAGACAGACAGACAGATAGATACATAGATACATAGAAAGATAGGTAGGTAGACAGAGATGATTGACAGAGAGAGAAATAGATGGATGGATACATAGATGATAGAGAAATGGATGGATAAACATATGGATAGATAAATAATAGAAATAAATGGATGGATGGATAGATTGATAGATGATTACTAGAGACAGAAATAGATTTCAATATTATTAGTTTCCTTTGCAATCCTATATATTTAATATTCTAAAAAACATTCTTCTGGGAAAGGGTTCATAGACTTCACTAGACTGCCAAAGGGGTCCATGACACAAAATAAGGTTAAGAAACCCTGCTATAGAGGATTTTTCAACTTAAATTAGGTAGTTATCTGAATGTTTACTATCTGCTTAGACATAGTGGCTGAAAAGAAAAGATCTAACCTTAGCCTAGAGGCACTCTGGTTTTTAGTTGCAACGAAAGTGGTCTATGTGAGCCTACTTCTTATTATGTATAGTTCTAACAACTATACCTACCTTAACAGATTGAAGTTGAAATAACTTGGCAAGCTCTGAAGAAATGAGCCCAAATGATAGTAGCAGGAAGGATTGCCCAATAGAGATTGTGTCTAGCAGCTACCAGAATACCACTTCACTAAGATGAGTAGGGACCTATAAAGCTACATAAACCCAATTGAGATGTTAAGACCAACAGGAGCCAACAGAACCATAAACCCAGCAAGGTACAGGCCCAGGGAAATCAGTGCAGTGACATCACCAGAAGACATGAGGGGTCCTTCCATGTCAGAAGGATGAGGCGTTGTCCTTCCAGAAGTATCTCTCATGTGTGGGCTTATTCATGACTCCTATTATGTCCACTCTCCCTTGTGATGGTGTGTATATTCATAGGAAAGTATGCCCTACATGTGTGGGAGGGATACATTTTTGTAAATCTTCTTACTATCCTATTTCATTAATTCTGACTTGGCTTTGAACGAGTTGTGTACTTTGATGAGAAAAAGTACATAGAGTGGTAGGGAGGAGCTCATGAGTTACCATTTTGAGTAGAAGTTGCCCTAATGAATACTTTTGACCTGGTACAAATATTCTGCAGTCCATATCTATGAGAAAGGGATGTCCCAGGGGCTACAAAATGGATTACAAATTTAGAATTGAAAGATACTGAAAGGGCATCATTCTATAAATGAGGAAATGGAGATTGAGAGATGAACTGACTTGGCCAAAGTCAGAAAGGTAAAAAGTATCAGAGCTAGGATTTGAACCTAGGTTTTCTGACACAGAATCCAATGCTCTTTCAACTATCACAATACCTCCATAAGGGATTCTTCATCTTTTATGTATTGGAATTGAAGTTTTGCTGTCCTTTAGAATTTTGAAACTGACTTTTTGTTTATTCCTGTTTAATTTAATATGGTCAACTAGGTGCCTCAGCAGATAGAATTCCAGGCCTGGATTCAGGAAGACTCATCTTCTTGAGTTCAAATTCAACCTCAGATACTTACTAGTTGTGTGACCCTGGGCAAGTCACTTGACCCTATTTGCCTCAGTTTCTTTACCTGTAAAATGAGCTGGAGAAGGAAATGGCAAACCACTCCAAGATCTTTGCCAAAAAAGCCTCAAAAGGGGACACAATGAGTCAGACATAACTGAAATGACTGAACAGCAACAACAACAAAATTAAATTTCATTTTGTATGGCAACCCTGTTTTTCCAGACTATTAAATTTTAAACATATATGTATATATATATATATATGCATACATGTGTATGTGTATATATGTGTGTCTGTGTGTGTGTGTCTGTGTATGTGTATAGTCACTATTAGCTATTCCTCAATCTTTATGTTATCTACAAGGATGAGATGATTGCTGATGAAAATGTTGAATAGGTTAAGGGCCGTTACAGGCCCATGTGACCTAGAACTAGAGACCCTCTCTCCAGATTGACATTAACTCCAGTAGTCAATACTCCGCAGCTCTGGCTATTAACTGTACAATGTTTCAACTCACATTTCATCATCCCATTCAGAAGGATATCATGATAGACTTCAAATGTCTTCATAAAAATTTAGGATACACCACGCCTTTAGCACACTTCTGGCTTATAAGCCTAGCAAAAAGGGAAATGAGATTTGCGTAACATGATTTTGTGTCTGGCAGCTCATTCTGGTTCTTTGTAATTGTCTAGTGTAGTGGTTCTCAACCTGTGGGTTGCAACCCCTTTGGGGTCTAATGACCTTTTCACGGGGGTCACAGGGGTCACCTAAGACCATTGGAAAACACATATTTCTGATGGTCTTAGGAACCTCCTTTATCCGTCTCCAATCGGGTCTGCCCACATGAAGACACACCCACATACAAATATTAAAGGTCACTGCATTAGGAAGGTTGAGAACCACTGGTCTAGTGTTTGCCCATCCACTTACTATTTACATACCCTCAAGCAAATTGTTTTATTGGTTTCCCACCAGTAAAATGAAAATAGTCTGTTTTGCTTACCTACAGAGTTGTTAGAGTAAAAAAAAAATTCTGAGTGTACTTTGAAAAGAATAAAGTACTAAATAATTATTCATCAGTCTTAGAGTTTTGCCAGAGATTGATGTCGTTTTCCATTTGGCAGTTTCCAGACTCAGCATTACCCCTACTTTGAAAATCAGACCATTTGCCCTTCTCTTGTGACACTTCTCCATGATTTCTCAAAGATTATTGGAATGGGGGCTTCTCAGTCACATCTTTCATTCCCTTTGGTTATCTTATTAGGTCCTGGACTGAGAGGTATCTGAGCCTAGAGCCTTGAACTCATTCAGATGTTACTCTCTTTCAAGGTCTTCTTTCTTTTGTTTCCTCAAATCACAGCACAGCCACACTCTACATAGACTTATTGGTCATGTCTGAGTGAGATTTAGAGACTTCATCCAGCTGGCTGAATTCTGATAATCAGATCCTATCCTGCATATAATACCCTAGCAAAACCTAATCTTTTATATTCTGGAAGAATGGGAAGTGGTGCTGGATTCCTTTGTTTTTAATTTTGTTAGGAGGGAGTATAGTATAGTATAGTATAGTAAGGTGTTGGACATGGAATCAGGGAGATCTGACTTCAAGTCTTACCTCTACTACCTGCTTGCTGTGCATCCTTCATTTGTGAAGAGGATCAATGGCATCATTTTGATGTCTTGACTCATGGGTGAATTAGATTTAAGTGAGGCCCAAAGTCGTCAGCCTCACTCTCTCTTCCAGTGTCATCAAAGTCCAGTGGCAGGACAAAACTCAGAACAACTAGCTGTATGACTCTGGGGAAGTCACCTATTTTCTCTAAGACTCAATTACCTCTTCTGTGTAATGGGACTAATGCCAACTCACTAAGTTGTTTTGAGACTTATGTCAGAATGTATGCAAAACATTCTGTAAATTTTAAAACTGTATAAAAATTAGGCATTTTTATTTAATCATCAGTCTGCCACTTAAAAAAAAAAACTAACCATTTATGTATGGTCAATGTCAGTCATCCCTGAAGTCACATCAAGACAGACAGCATTTTGACTAACATCCAATTAAACTTTTTGGCTAGAAAATTCACTACATACTTTAAAATATTTGAAATAAATAATTTGATGAAAGTTTCATAGGGCAGTTCAGTTCTGCCATTAAGAAACTCTTGGCCATGCCAAAAGGGTTCGATATATCCCTTCTCAAGATATTTACGCAGGTCAAATTTTCTTTCTGTGATTTGTTTATTGCTCATATTACTTAGATGGAAGGATGAGTGTGCATTATTTTCTCTTCCTCCCTTTTAAACTCAGTTTCCTTTTAACCCTACTTACTGTAATAGGAGACAGAATTAAAGCTTTATCTCCTAGACCTTAGGAGCCAGCTCAATGATTTTTTTTATTCAGATCTACTGGTATATTTAAAGTGGAACTTTGTTTCTTTCTTTAGTCTCTCCTCAATGAGAAAAAAAAATCATTTGTAGAATCAAAATCTTTATCCTACAAAAAGTTCCATTCTGGAAATGTCAGAAACATAGTTTCTAAAAACATCCCTTTAAATTTGAGGCATTTTTGTGGGAGAGCAGATTGTGAGATCTGAGAAGAATAGATCGAATAACTCACTAAACAAAAAGTTGTTTATATGAAAATGCTTATGACTGTTATGGGAAAGCTTTTCAATTAGAAATTGGAAGAATAAGAAGAATTTAAGACCAGGTCACTGACACTAGAAATTACAGAGCAAAGTAGATTTTAAAAAAGATATAGTAGCAACTAAACAACAAAGTACATCACTACTGGCTGCAAAACTTCAGGTATAACCTGGCAGCATTAGAAACTCACTATCTTGCGTGGACTGACAGACAACAAATCCCATGCCAAAAAATACAAACCTCAAAATATCCTCAAGAACCCAACTAACAAACAATACTAGAACCAGACCAGTTCAATCTGGTCTCAGATAATTACTATCTATGTGACCCTGGGCAAGTCACTTTACTATGTTTGCCTCAGTTTCCTCATCTGTAAAATGGGTTGGAGAAAGAAATGGCAAACCATTCTACTGTCTTTGCCAAGAAAACCACGAATGAGGACACAAAGAGTTGCACATGACCGAAATGACTGAACAACAAAAGAACCAAACCATCACCGCAGAGTAAACTGTTATTCATTATTACCAGGCCATACCAGTGATCCATATAAACATAAGAAAACATTTTAAGAGCTGTCACCGTATCAAATATTCATAAACTCCAGGCTATGAAGAAAAAAATTTTTCAAAATCCAGAGCTACAGCAGAAGAAATCAAAATCATGTGGGAATTAAACAAAGGCCGCATCATCCCTGTCATCCTCTCTGCTGCTAGAATTAAATGAAGGATGATTCAGTGAGCTCACAGGAGATGCAGTCTAATACTTTTATTCAACTACAAAAGAGAGGTATTTTGTTCACCTCCTCAAGAGTCCATAGAAGATTAACTACAAGAGAATCATGGCAGGATAGTAAGTTGTTCCAGGATCATTGCTATCTTGGGTAGAATTTGGGCAAACCCAAAAGGATTTTTCTTTTGGCTTATCTAAAAAGAAGTTGGAGTAATTAAAGTAAGTAGGGTTTTTCCCCCTTTTATTTAGAGCATTTTCCCCATTTTTACCAGATCCTTCTAATATGAAAAACATATGGGAACATATGGAAACAGGATGAGAAGAATTTTTTAAATAATAACTAACATTTACATAGTGCTTTAAATTTCACAAAATATGTTTATATATAGTATTATGTGTATATTATGTATGTGTGTGTATATATGTATATATATATGTCTATCTATCTGTCTGTCTGTCTGTCTGTCTATCTGTCTGTCTGTCTGTCTGTCTATCTGTCTATCTATCTATCTATCTATCTAGCATGTGTACAAAGGTACAGAGGTGGTGCAGCTGATAGATCACCGAGTTGGGAGTAAGGAAGACCTGAGCTCCAATCCAGCATTATTCACTTACTAGTTGTGTGACCCTGGGCAAGTAATCTGACCTCTGTCCGCCTCCGTTTCCTCTTCTATAAAATGAGGATAATAATAGCCCCTACCCCCTAGGGTTGGGCTTTTTTTTTTAGGATGAGATGATATTTTCAAAGTGCTTTATAAATCTTAAAGTACCATTTACTTGCTAACGATGCTGAGGGTGGTGATGATGATGAATAGGATCTTAACTGAGCTCCTTAACATACCTTTAGAGGTAGGTACTACAAATATTATCATCCCCATTTTACAGGTGTAGCTCAGAAAGGTTGTGACTTTCCTAAAAATCACACAGCCAGTAAGTAAAAATACAACCTCAACCCGAGTTTACAAATTCTGTGCCTAGTACTTCAAATAGCACTCAACAGTATGCATCTAGATGAATACATATGCACATATACACATCAAAGTGAAGTTTGGGGTCATGTATGTGTATTCATTACATACGACATGATAAACCAACATGCTGGTATGTGTTTTAATATGTCAAAGCATATACATGCATATATGTAAGTACACAGTGTTTCAAAAGTCTTAGTACAGTTTTAAGCTTTAATAACTTAAAACTATCCTAAGACTTTGGCAATAACAGGCATCATCTATATTGTGTCTATAAACTAATGACGTGGATTTTCACAAGCAACAAATCAAAGTCTATTTTTTTACTTTTTGTTCAGTATCTTACTTCTATAGTTGCAGTGATCACATGACTATTAAACCTAGAGGAGCAGATCCTATTTTCTTGAGGCCATTAATGTCATATTTAGGTTGTTCTTTAGACAATTATTCATGTCCAACTCTTCATGACCCTATTTGGGGTTTTCTTGGCAAAGATACTGGAGTGACTTGCCATTTTCTTCTCCGGTTCATTTTACAGATGAGGAAACTGAGGCAAATAGGGTTAAGTGACTTGCCCAGGGTCATATGGCTAGAAGTGTCTGAGACTGGATTTGAACTCAGTTTCCCTAAGTCCAAGGCCAGTGCTCTAT
>JAQQSW010013030.1:0-12403 GCA_028646575.1 Pseudocheirus occidentalis
CTTTTTTTTTTTTTTTTTTTTTAGCTTTTTGGAGGGCAATTGGGGTTAAGTAACTTGCCCAAGGTCACATGGCTTAGTTTTCTATGTGTGTGTGTGTTAAGTGACTGAGGCCAGATTTGAACCAGGGCCGGTGCACTACTTACTGTGCCACCTAGTCACCCCTTCCCTCTGATCTTTTACTGTAGAAGATGCTAGATCCTGTGTAATCCTGACGTTAGTTCCTTGATATTTGAATTGTTTCTTTCTGGCTGCTTGCAGTATTTTCTCCTTGACCTTGTATTTCTGGAATTTGGCTACTTTCTTTCTTGGAGTTTTCAGTTTGGGATCACTTTCAGGAGGAGTTGGGTAAATTCTTTTGATAACTATTTTGCCCTCTGATTCTAGGACCTCAGGGACAGTTTTCTTTGTCAGTTTCTTGGAGGACATTGTCTAGGCTGTTTTTTTCATCATGGCTTTCCAGTTAGAACAATAATTCTTAGCTTATGTCTCCTGGATCTGTTCTCCAAGTCAGTTGTTTTTCCAGTGAGATGATTTACACTTTCTTCTAATTTTTCAATCTTTATGCTTTGTTTGACTGACTCTTGATGCATCATAGAGTCCTTAGCTTCTATTTGAATAATTGTAATTTTTAGTGAATTATTTTCCTCTGTTCATTTTTGAAGCTCCTTTTTTGGGAGGTATTTTCTCCAGTTCGATTTTGAATCTCCTGTCCCAGTTCACAAATTTTAATTTTTTAAGGATTTGTTTTCTTCAGTGAGATTTTTTTTTCCAATTTAGTCAATGTAGATTTAAATTTATCTTCTACCTCTCTAACTTGGCTTTTAAAATCTTTCTTGAGGTCCTCCAAGAATGCTTTTTTGGGCTAGATCAATCCATATTTCCTTCTGTGTTCTCAGGTGTGAGTAGAGAGCCCGTGTTGTGCTCTGAATTTGGTTGTTCTTGTGTGCTATAATAGGATTGCATTTGGCAGCTTCCTTCTTGCCCATTGTGATTACCTGTGTCCTGACTTTTAGAGTGGATTCCTTTTTCTGGGGTACAGAAGGCTCTGGCCCATGTTTCTTAGTCTGGGAGCTAGGGGCTTCGTTGTTGACTTTGTTTGCTGTAGCCCTCTGGGTATCTAGACTAAGGCTAAGGCCAAGACTCTCAGTGTTTCCCCTGAGGCTCACAGAGTAACATGTGGGGGAGGGGTGGTCGGGCCACTTGAGGTTTCTGCCACTGTGCCTCTGGGCTACAGCTCAGGAAGACTCAGCAGCTGGTGGCTAGGCAGTGCTGGTGTCTGCAGATTCTCCTGGTGGTGCTAAGGCACACCTGGGCTTCTGTTGTTAAAGCTTGCTGGCTCCTCCCCCCTGGGCTTCAGGATCTCCTACTGGTCAGCTGAGGTGGGGCTTGTTGGGAGGCTTCTTCACATCAGGTGTGGCACAGTTTCAGCCACACCCTTCTTCTAGAGTTCCCAAGCCAGAGGCTGTTCCACTCTTTCAAGATTTTACACTGGGTAGAGTATTAAACTCTGGGTTTTCAGAGTCAGTGAGGGGGATTAGAGCACCTAAGGTTTATTCCGCCATCTTGGCTCCAGGAAGTTCAGGTAGGTGATTTTTGGGCATCCAGGCTGGGGGCTGATAGCCCCAGGAGAAGAAGCTGCCATGGGCCCTGAGCTTTCTCTTACTCAGCTCTGACCAATCCTCCATCTGGCACAGAGATATCTGGGGTTCACTCTCACTCTGCTGTACTCTGCTCTCAGGTCAACACTGGTGCATCCCCGACATATTCTGTTCTCCCTTGCCCAGACCTACATGGGCTCTTTCTTGGCCTACGAATCTGCCACGCTCCATCTCCCAATGGATTTTGTCGCTCTAAAATCTGTTCAGATTCACTTTTTAGCGGTTAGTGATGGAATTCATGGAGGAGCTCAGAAAAGTTTCTGCTTCTGTTCTGCCATTTTGGCTCCACCCCTGACTGTAGCTAGTTTTGAAATTATAATATATCAATTTCCCACCCATATTTTCTGCATATAGGTAAATAGGAGAGGAGAGTCTGTGTATCTTCATAACCGAGCCAACTGGGTGACTGTAGGAATCTGTGCTTCTAGCCCCAATCTTAATATTCCCAATGTGATGTTGCTGGCACACCTGAAATCTAACTCCAAGAAGGATAATGAGTCAACATTTGATGGTTTCTTGAGCCCTACCACCTCTGAAATTCAACTGGTACTCAGCAGGTAAGTTGCAAAGGACAAAAAAAATTAAAACATCTTTTCTACATGGAATTAAAAAGAGAAATAGCTTAAATTTTCCTCTATGTGAAGTAAAAAAAAGTTAAAAAAGAAAAGATTAACATGTCTAAAATTATTATTCTTAAGATAGTATTAGTTAAAGCCAACTATCAGTAATTCTCATGGAAAATCACAAGACCGTAAAAAAAACACTTTTTCATTAAATTCTTTTATAAATGGGTAAAAATAACATCTGATCCTTTACATAGATGTTTTTGTCCTCAAAGTAATTTCTGGCCCTCTGAGAGGCTATCCCCTTTCTTTATTAAGGCTAGATATTTCCTTTTACTTTTATTCCAGGTAAGTTGAAGGATCCTTCTTCTGGAAAACTCCCTTTGATTATGGTCATAAATATAATTTTATTACTGCCCCCCACCTCAAAATCTTTGAAAAGAAAAGCCTCTCCTAATAATTCCATGATTTTATCTCCCAAATATTTTATGTGAAAGATCTGTCTGAATCATCTCATATGAAATGATACCAGCCAATTATGGAGGAGGACCTAAACCACTTCTTTAAGTTGAACAGAACCCTTTGAGGGGGTAGAAACCCCAGGGCCCAGCGAACGCTGTACAGAAGATGGAAGAAAAAAGGACTAGAAATGGTCACCTCAGAACTATATCTTTTGAAAGCTGGACCCAAGAAACAGCTGGAAAGAAAGGCTCCAGTCTTTTCTTGAGATAGCATTGGTTTATCAGAAATACGGCCTCTGAGATAAGAGGGATGATGATGAAGATGATGATGATGATGATGACAATGGCTATGTTGCTTTAAAAGTTCCAGCATTTGTGTGATACCAAATGTTTAGGGATGGTATGGAAGATGGAAAACCCAGCACATTTGATGGCAATGGGCCCAATTCAGGGCCTTCTTCCAAAAAAAAAAAAAAATGGGCACCACTGATAAGAGGCAATGCTTAAATAACAAAGAATGATGTGCCTTGTCAAGACTTTGATGTTGGCTCCAAAGTAGCAGACTTGTAATCTTGGCTAGCTATCAACTGTAGTGAGGACAAACTTCTCATTCCACTATGGAAGAAGATACAAAAAGGTAATCAATTTGCCAAACAGACGCAGGTAAAAAAACACGTAGGATCAAACCACACTGACCCTTCAGATGCAGATGATCTGATTGGCATGAAAAGCATTAACATGCAAAGTAGCTAAATCACTCTTGGCTAAGGAAATTACATGGCATATATTCACCACAACATACCAGCTACCCCACCTCATATCCTCACTAATGATGGACCCAATCTCTACTGTTCTTGTGAGAACCTCACCTGATTATTCATTTGAATAGAGAGTATATGATGCTTCCAGTGTGCACTTGCATGCCCCACAAACTTTAACTGTGCAATTTCATTCTGTCCAACTTCCAGATTTAGCCAAACCCATTCCACCACCCGAGAATCAGTAAGAATAAAAATGTTATTGCCTCCATCACTCCAAGCTCCTTCACAGACCAGCCATACAGTTCACAGCATAGCCAGTTGGGAGTTCTTGTCAAGACCTTTATCCCTAGGGCATTCCTCATTACTGATTAATAGCTGCTAAAGTCCAATTGTGCACATTTTTCTTATAACACGCAGAACACATGTTCTGTAAACCAAGTAAACCAAGGAACACAGCAATAGCTAAGTCCTTATAAGGTCCACTGGACTAGAGAAAAAAGAAAGCACCAGGCCTGGGACTTTATAAAGCCTGAGCTTCTAACAATGCCACAACTTGGTAAAGAAAGGGCGCTGACACAAAAGGGGCCTGGGCTAGCAAGATTAGAGGCAGCCGTTTTCATTTAACAATAACATTTCTTGTGCCCTATGTAATTTGTTAGATGATCCACACCATATCTACAATGCAAGTGATAATTCTGGTTAATGCAGGATATGATCCTGTACATACATCCTGCAGCAGCCTAGGCCCAACGGCACGGGAGTATTGGTTTCCCAAGTGTGGTATAATAAGAGGCCTCTTCAAATAAACTGTGGCTCTAGAAGTCCAATAAGCATCTGAGCTAGCCAAGTTGTTACACTGTTAGTTATTCAGACACGTCCAACTCTACACAGTCCCACAGACCACAGTACATTAGTGCTGTCCATGAAGTTTTCTTGGCAAGGATTCTGAAATGGTTTGCTATTTCCTTCTCCAGTGAATTAAGGCAAACAGAAGTTAAGTGACTTGCCCTAGGGCCTCATAGCTAGTAAGTGTCTGAGGCTAGATTGGAACTCGGATCTTCCTGACTCCAGGTCCTAAGCTCTATTTACGGAGCCATCTAGCTGTCCTAGACAACTCTTGTTACCCGCCAAAGGCTCTATTATTCAGTCTGTTCTTTAAGGATAGAAAGCCTCTAAGAACATAGGCCCACAACAGGATCATAAAGGCCTGACAGGAAGACTGCTAAACAGCCTACTTTAGATCTTCCCAGCATATAGTCTGCTCCAGTCCCCATTCAAAAGTGGCAGACTTGAGAGTAACTTGAAACTTGGCTGAATATTCTACCCAAACCTGTTTTTCACTTTGAGACACCATAACATCTAAGCCCTCTGCCACTGTGGCCTCTCATGCAGTCATCAATACTGCATTGTCAATATAATAGTGGACATCAATGTCCTCAGGAAGCAGAGCCTCTTTAACGTCTATGCCCCTTCAACCATGGTGATACGAGGGAGAGTTCAAATAATCTTGAGAAAAAATGGTGAGAAGTAAACTGAACTGCTTAAAAAATAAAAGCAAACTTCTCTTGGTTGGGCTCAGCCATAGGGATGAAAAAGAAAGCAAGGGTGAGATGAGTGACCACTCAGCTGAGGACTGACCTGTCTAGTCCACTATGCTCACAAGATCAGGAATGGCAACAGCAATGAGCATAATGAGCTTATTCAGTTCTTTCTAATCTATTACTAATCACCATGTACTGTCTATCTTCATGGGACACGTATGGTCATGATAAGGGAAGTTTGAGAAGTTTAGGTTGTCCGGTATTTCCCTTACCAAGGAGGAAATATCTTTCATTCCCCTGGGACCCAATATTGTTTAATATTAACTACAAAGATAGTCCAAAGAACTCTACAGGTTTTCATTTAGCACTGTACACAAAAATCAGCACAGACACTACTGACTCCCAAGAACTCCTAACCTCCATGGTTCATATTACTGCCTTCTGGCTAACCACTACAACTGAGAGCCACCTCCACTTGAAAGAGGGTACACCTTCCCTCAGGAGTTTGCATCCCCAGATTCCCAAAAGAAATTGGCGGTACCCTTATGAAACCATTGAGAGTAACCTTGTTGCCAAAATCTAGCAGCACCTTATATGTTTGGTAATTTCCCCTTTCCAAGCAACAGTAACTTTGGCATAGGGCCTCCAGTCTCCACATTTAAAACATCCTGAAACTTGGGGCATCATCATTCCCAAGGGAGATTTAGTCCAACAGCTTCCCAAATCTGGTAAATACTTGGGTGACTGAACAATCAGGTGGGATGGAAGAGTAACCATATGAAGTAGAGGACGTTTGGGGGATTTTCTAAGTTTTGGTGGGACACAAAAGACACTTTATTATACTGGTTCCAGTACCATGTAGGTCAGACCATCAATCATCTAGTTTTCTACCACCATGTTGTAAAGATGTATACAGTAGAGAGTGTTAAACCCTAAGTCCAACTCTCTTGGCCTCCTCCTATCCTCCCCAGAGTGTTTATATGGAGGTGCTATTTGTTTGAGCAGCTGCTAGGGCTGCCCCAATCATTCACTCAAATTGTAATGATTAATCTGTACAAGCTTGTGTAGTAGTAAAGCAATGAAGTCTTGTAGCTAAAGCTTAATGCCATTCAGGTGGGGTGTCACACAAAAGGTAGGATCTAGCCATATCTGAAACAGGATGGTCATAAGGAGTTCATGGGAAAAGGACACAAATCCAATTCCCCAATTCCAATTCTTTCAAACACTTTACTCTCTCTTTCGCTGGAATTTTTATGAAACCAAGTATACAGAACTTGCCATTTTATCTACCTGAAAAGAAAAAGGGGACAAATCCCACCTAGGGCCTCCGATTGATTCAACTGATTTGGCAATAACAAATCATCTGTAAATTCTCCCAGGTGAGGGAATCCTGTAAAAGGTATGCTCTAAATAGCTCCCATTAGGCCACATCCACAGTAGCAATTGTCTTAAAGATTCATTGGCTTGTTTTTAACATTTCTCTTGAAACCACTGAAGTTACTAAATGTTAAAAACTCAACCACCACCCTCTGTCTCACCCTTATTGGAAGTCTCTCTATCAATGAAGTATGAATGTAAAACCTGCTCAAATTCCCACTCAAGATTGCTCCCTTTTCTAAGGGACCTACATTATTCAAAGGAGAAACTTCTTGGTCAGAGAATAATCTTTCCACCACTGTCCCATAAGTCACTGACTCTATTAACACTTTCTTCTTTACCTAAATAATCAATATATGTGTTAAATCATCCTCACACTTTCAAAACACAATACTTAAAAATCAAAAGCTCACTTACATTTTCTTCTAATTGCCTAATGTACAAGGATAATCTATTCTTACTTTCTCTTACAATTTCTATAGAACTAGATCATATTTGCATATTCCCCAAATCATTGTGCTAAACTCTCAGGATCAGGAGGCTTTTTGCCTCCCCATTTCTTTTTAAATAAGGGATTTTGCTTCTGGGGAAAAAAATGTTGCTAGCTGGTAGTCCATCATCCAAAGCTCCCTTCTACAATACTCTTTACCCACTTAAAAAATGAATTTAACTATGAGGTCCATTGAGGAAAAAAAAAAACTATATCTCAAAAAAAATCAAGGTTTAAAATCCAATAAGCACTGAAAAATACTCAACAATTAAACTTCATTAAGTAATAATTAAAATTTCAATTAAAAGAATGCCAGCTTCTCCTGCATAATCAATGCAGGAAGGAACCAGGAAAACATTTCCCTAACTGGAGCTAGGTGAAACTTCATTTCCACTTCTCCTGGGGTGAACCTTTTATACATGGTGATTGGGGATGGAGGACAAGAAAGGAAAATGACCTTCCTGCTGCCTTAAAGGACCAATCCACACTACATAAAGCATAATACTGACCTTAAGGAGGAAAGGCTTCCAATAGAAAGTGGTGCTTGAACTGAGATTTGAAGGAAACTAATCATTCTAAGAGGTAGAGGTGAAAAGAGATTCCACTCCAGGTACGGAAGTTAGCTTATGTAAAAATATAGAGACAAGAGATAATGTGTTTTATGGAAGTCAGTTTGATTCAATCAGCCAGTCTTAAGCACTTGGGAATGCAAAGCAAGACAGAAGATAGCTCCTATGAAATTCACAATCTAAGATAACATGCAAAACAATTCATATACATGATAAATAAGAAAAAAATCAACACTGGTAGAGGTACTAGAATTAAGAAGGGCAGGAAAAGCTTCTGTCTGGAGGTAGGATTTTTGCTGGGACTTAAAGGAAGCCAGGAAAGTACAGAGACAGAAATGAGAAAGGAGAGCATTCTAAAGATGGGGAGTGGGAGGCAGAATATATAGCCAGTCAAAATGCCCAGAGTTGAGGATAATGTGTCCTGTCCAAGAAACAGCAGAGGCCAGTGTCACTAATCTAAGAGTAAGTGGAGAGTTTAAGATGAGGAACTAGGTTATAAAGGGCTTTAAATGCCAACAGAGGATTTTGTGTCTGAGCCTAAAGGTGGTAGGAAGCCACTGGAATTTCTTAAGCAGGAGGTGACATCGTTGAACCTGCCCTTTAGGAAAATCACTTACTGGCTGAATGGAAGATATACTGAAATGGGAAGAGACTTATAGTAAGCAAATCAACCAGGAGGTTATTGCAATAGTTCAGGCATGAGGAAATGAGGGTCTGAACCAGGGTTGTAGAATTATCATAAGGATATATTAAAAAGATGTCACAAAGGTAAAACTGACAAGCCTTGGCAACAGATTGGATTGGGGGTGGGTAGGTGGAGGGGATAATGATGAGGTATAGGCTCTGGGGAACCCCCCCCCCCTTGAGCTCTCCTTCAATCTTCCCAAGGGAAGGCATTTGCCTGAGGTCATGGGTCTTAAGTTGTGGCTCTTCCCAAATCTTTAGCACTCCTTTGTTCCAATAGTTTCCCACCCTTGATACTCCTGTTCCCACCCTTGAACTGGCCAGGCCCACTATTAGTCTATGGTCTCCAGGCAGCCTTCAGCAACTTCCTACCCTTAATCTCTCATTACCCAAGTCTGACCTCATCTTGACTCCTGAAGACCCTCCCTAAATTCATTACTGGAGTCTGACCTCATCTGACTCCTCCTGAAGACCCTCCCCAAACTCCTCCTCTAGACTCCTCCCACAACCTTTCTGTATATAGAATCCCATCTTCCCTCCATGTGGTGTAAGAACACCAAAGAAAAACCTAGCATAGACTAGCTCCTTGAGAGTCTACCCCATATGGTGAACTTTTAATAAATTTTGCTTTTCTTTGGCTGAAAAGACTTGAGTGGAATTCTTTCCACAAGACACAGCATGTTGGTATTTTGGGGTCTCAGGCAACCCTAACCTTCTTTGTGGGTAACCTCTTCATTTTTATGGTTCCCTGATTGGGAATCGAACCTAGGCCGTGGTGGTGAAACCCCAAAATAACATAAATTTGTGGTGGACCCAGTCACCATGTTTTCATGGTTTTCTATGGTTTCATTTGGCAATGCATGAGTAGGAGGGAAGGCAATGGATCATAGGAGTAATTCAAAACTTACACTTAGCAAGGCCTCAAAAGAAAAGGATGATGTACAGTTGAACTGATTCACCAAGGGATCAAGATGAAAAAGAGTATGGCCAGTGCAAGGGTGATGGCCTGAAGCTTTGAAGACTGAAAGTCACAGTGTGGACAAAGCATACGCAAAGGCCAAAAATAGACTGGGATATTAAGATAATGGAATTTCAGAGCTCATGAACATGAAGAGCAGTGCAGTTGTGGGTGATGGTAATTTCAAGGGTATCTTTGAATAGGTAGGTCACAGGAAATAAGTAGGTTGAGGAACTGGAAGGTTAGGGTATTTGAGGGAGTATCTATTTATCTATACACACACACATATATACACATATGTATATATGTATGTATGTATATATTGAGGTTAACTAGCATAAAGGCAAGGAATTGGAGAAGAAAAATTGACAGTCAGGTACTGAATTCATTAAAGAAGAAAGGCATGTGTACTAGAGATCTGTAGGTGTGCATTATATAGACCTTAAAGTAGAAGTTACAGAGTAATGGTGGTAGGAGGAGAACCTGGAAGTGGTGATGTGGAGTGAGGAGTATTCCAATCCCCTCACTTCAATCAGTGAGTCAAGGGGAATGAGTGAAAGTACAATCAGTGCTAGAAAGGGTGGGCAGGAAGGCTGTGTCACTAGGAGGGAGCCAGTTCTCAGAGCTAGAAAATAGAAGTAGAAAAGAAAAAGATTTAGGATGAAAACAAGTTTTTTGCCTATGGAACAAATATTCCATAGGGAACAGTGAAAAGTATGGCACCATTTGGTTGGGAATTTTGGGTGAGAAAATTGAGATGGATGGGAATAAGAAATCTAGTAGTCAGGGTTGGGAATGGGGTTTAGATGACAACCTACTGGGGTTCAGAATGGAATGTGGAAGGTATGATCAGGTAGAAGTTTATAAATTATTAAGCGAAAAATTTAGATTTGCAAAGCCAACAGTTTTGTAATGGAAGTGTGGAGTTATTTCAGAACCTTGGTCAAATCAGGTGAGGGGGCAAGAACTTAGAGCAGAAAGAGTGGTTATATGATCCTTGTCCAAGGCAGGAGACCAGGATGGAAACATGACATGGTAACCTCCACATCTCAGCAACAGGAGATCAGTAAGATGGAATGGTCTTTCCCTCTTCCCACAGAAGGTTGCAGATTAGGCAGGATATGTGCAGAGTACAAAAGTATCTCTCTACTTCATGACCTCACAGGAGCCTGGAAATCAGGCAGGAGACCCATGCAGCGTGACAGAAGCCCAATCCCTCTCCATCCCCCTTCTCCTATTAAACTCCTACTGGAATCTGGAGATCAGACAGGAGACATGTGCTATAAGACAGAGGTGACAGACAGAAGGCACCTCCTTTCTCCTCTTCTATTCTTGAAGCTGGAGATCAGCTACTCCCTACTTTTCTTCTTCCCTCAGAAGGATGGATATCAGGTAGGAAACGCGCAGCAAAAGGGAAGCTGAGATGGAAGGCTCCCCTACCTCTCCTCTTCACACTTCTACCAGGGGCTGGAGATCAGGCAGAAGATCTTGGCATGATGGAAGGCTCATGGCAAGCACAAAGTACATGAAGAGGAGTAATGTATAATAAATCTAGGTAGGATAGAACCAAGTTGTGATGGGCTTTAAACTCCATAAAGAAGGGTTATTATTGATCCTAGAAGTACAGGTAGCCCCTGGAATTTATTGAGCAGAGGAGTGACATAAAAATCACTTTAGCAGTTCCATGAAGGATTCAAGAGGAGAGTAGACTAACTAGGAGATTACAGCAATAGTCCAAGTGGGAGGCACAAAAGTCCTGGATTATGATGATGACCCTGAGAGTGGAGAGAAGGGAATCAATGTAAAAGATGTGGAAGGAGACCTGGGAAGACCTGGAGATTCATTTCATATGTTGAGTTTTGAAGATGCCACCAAAGTTGTGAAACTCTCTCTCCCAGTTTACTTTCATATCTCTTTATTTCTCACTGTAAATCTGTCAGGAGGAGTTGGGGTGGGGGAGATAAGGCAGGATATGTAGAGCAAAGGAGCATTCCTTCAGATAACCACCCACATGAGTCACACATGTGAATGTGCAATAGCTGTTTTGCTCTCTGTCACTCTCTGGTCTCCACCTTTGTGTCTGACCAGTTGAATACTCTGTTGCACAAGTCCAACCTTCTTCACAGTGAGATACCTGAAGAGATGGGAAGTTGAATCCTTTAATTGCTTCTTGCTTTTATATCACCTCTCCAAGTCCCTCGTTAGTCATCAGATATCTGAGTCATCTATGGATAACTGAAGCAAAGAAGGCTGGCTCAATAAAACAACGTTTTTGTTTACACTTGTAATGTTATTTGGTAGAACTATCAAACTCTTAGCTGTACTGGCATTCACTTGTGACTCAGACCCCTAGTTTGTGACAGTTTTAAATATAATTTCCACTCCTTCTCAAACCCTAATTCAGACCTATGTCTACTATTTCAATAACCTATAACTAGTCTCCCTACAGGAAACAGGTAGGTGGCTAAGTGGATAGAGTGCCAGGCCTGGAACCAGGAAGACCCAAGTTCAAGTTCAACATCAAACACTTACTGTGTGACCCTGGCATGTCACTTAACCTCTGTTGGCCTCAGTTTTCTCATCTATAAAATGAGCTGAAGAAGGAAATGGTAAAGCACTCCAGTATCTTCCAAGAGATCTTCCACAAAGGGTCTGACATGACTGAACAAGTTTCCTGAAGTCTTTCTGAAGTCTTGTTCATTATCTACTCAGATATCAAAGTGATTTTTCCAAAGTGTAGATCTGTCCATGTGTAACAGCAATCAGTTTAGCAGATTCTTAGCATTTAGTAAACTTAGGGCTAAGTATGGAAGGTGTGAGCCCTGTCCCCTGTTGAGAAGGTGTGAACTCCCCTGTTGACACAGAAGAAGAGTATTGGCTGAGACAGGAGGCCAGTGTGTGTGTGTATCTAAAGAAGAATTTCAGAGACACAGAAATAGAGTTGGAATTTTTCTGTTGGAGGAAGCAGGATTGTCTCAGAATCTGAGAGTTGGCTACTAGACTGAAGAAGTGAGTTGGAGTTTTCTTGAGAGAGAGACAAACAGAGTTTCTCTCCAAGCATCTGGAAGCTGACTGAGAAAAGAGATGGAGTTTTCCTGAGACCAGAATCTGGTGAAGGCCACCCAGAGGGCCGACATTCTTTCTGGGTCCTAGGGCCAGCTGAACTGCTAGAGGACTAAAGAAGCATGACCAGGATAAGACTTTGTTTGTTCATGGCCTGGCTGATCCTTGTGTTCCAGGCAAGAGAAGTGGTGAAGGGTTTGAGATGTGCTGGACCCGGTGAACTTCAGTGTGTGCCAGGGACTGCCCTTAGGACTGGACAAGAACCTAGGAGCTGTCTA
>JAQQSW010013031.1:0-12403 GCA_028646575.1 Pseudocheirus occidentalis
GCTCACTGAAAGCGCACCCCAGGACCACCACTCAAGACCACGATCCAGATCCAGGCTGCTCAACGCAATAGAGCCCTTGGACCTGATGGATCGCCTCAGCCCCCCTGCTATCTGCAGGCCGAGGGCTCCAAAGCAGGCCAAGGGCTCCGAAGCAGCCCAGTGGAAGTCGTTGCTGCTCTGTTCCTGCTGCTACAGCTGCCTCCTGCTGCTTCCTTGCCCTGGGAGCAGTTTGGCTGGACCTGCTCTTCTCCTCCCCAGTTAGCAAAATCCACTGACCTTTCTCTTAGCCTTTTTGGCTTCTGGCCTGATAAATGTGGTAACTGTGCCTCCAGTGAGGCAGATATGCTCTCCTATAGACACGGCTCCCCGCCTGATGCCCCAGGGCTTGAGCCAGCCCGGTTTTGGCCACGGCTCCCAGACTGCTGTGAAGAGCCCCACCTGCTGAACTGCCTGTAGCAATAGATGTGCTTTCTGTCTTTTGGAGAGTTTTGGAGCTTGAGTCCCATTTTATGAGTTTTTTTAGCGTGTTTGTGTGGGAGCTGTGGTGCTTTGCTGCTTCTGTGCCGCCATCTTGGCTCCCGAAAATGCGAAACTTGAATAAAATTTATCAAGCATTAGCTAAGTCCAAAAAACCTGAAAATTTGCAACATGTCAGAAAAAAAAATTCACACCACCAACAGAAATAAACAAGGAAGTTATATTTAAAGGACCCATAAGTAATGTATCAATGTTAATATTAAATACATATTTACCACCTAGAATAGCACTGATTCAAAACATAGAAGTTAACTGAAAAAACATATAGATAATAATACAATCATATCAAGAAACTTTAAATTTCTTTTTGCAGACCTACACAAATCTACCAAAAAGAAAATTAGAGAAGTGAATAATCAATTGGAGAATTTAAAGCTAAAAGACTTCTGAGTTGGACATATATGTATTTTTCCAGCAAAATATTCTCCGTTTACAAAACTAGACAATGCACAAAGGCACAGAGAAATTATAAATAGATGCAAAATAAAACATAAATACTAAACTCATACCTTATAGATCAAAATACAACAAAATATCAGTTAATGCTAAGAACATAAGCAAAAAACCTAGATGGGAACTTTATCATAATATCTGAGTCTATTAGTGGGTAAAAGAAGAAATCAGATAATCAATACTTCATATGAAGGGAATGATAACAATGAGATAAAATAGCAAAATTTCTGTGATGCAGCTAAAGCAATCCTCATAGGAAAACTATATCCCTGAGAACATATATCAACAAAATAGAAAAATGAAATAATAAACTGAATACTTTTAAAATTAGAAAATAAACAAGCTCCAAATAGGCAAACAAAAAGAAATCTGAAAACAAAATAGAGGAGAAATAGACAAATTGGGAGATGAATCACAAACCTTTCCTACAGTAGCCACTCATGGGACTTGTTTTCAGTAAAACCACACCTTTCTTTATTCCCTAACACTCTCCTGCTCGACCTCTTCTATCTACTGTGCAATCTCCCAGCTTCTTTCTGACTCTGTCCTTGGTCCCTCAAAGTAGTAAAACAGAAACACACCTGAGCCTCTATAACAGCAGCTGTACAGGTGCCCCTGGGAAAATCCCCATCCTCCCTCTACACCAATCTGCCATCCTCTTTCTCTCCCATCATCCTCCAAATCATCTCATGGTCTCTGCCCACAGGCTTTGCTTCGAGGAAGTGAGCACTGATTAAGAGCCCCACTTCCTCACTTTCATTATGGATAAGAGAGTTACACCAGATGACTAAGCATGAATGGATTGCAACATATCACACATTTCTTTATAATTTTTTTTTCTCTCCCAGGCTCTCCCCTTTTTCCAAATTTCACTATTACTGTTGACCATCCTTCTGGACATTCAAGTGTCAACATTGGGGTCATTTTGGACTCATCATCCTCTTTTACTCCACATATCCAAGAAGTTGCCAAATCCAATCTCTACTATCCCCACCTCCCATCTGTTCCCTTCTCTCTACTCACACAGCCACTGATTCAAGTTGGTTCGAGCCCTCATTATCTTTCACTTGAACTATTGCAATGTCCCCCTGTATCAATCTGCCCCACCACTAAGATCCATCCTCCATACGGTTTTCAAAGTAATTTTCCTAAAGTTCAGGTCTGACTATCTCATTCCCCTACCCAATAAATGCCAGTTGTTCTCTATTGGCTCTAGAATCTCCTATTATTTCATTAAATTTATTTTTATTTTTTTTTTGCATTTTGATTTGCACATAATTATTAGTATAGTAGTACAGACTATGAATTTCTTGAGAGAAGACTATTTTTTTTTGCTTTCCTTTGTTTGCTGGCACCTTAGCACAGTTCATGACACATAGCAAGTATTTAACAAATTTTCATTGACTGACATGAAATTTATAAATAATTATAACCATATTAGGAATGCTGTTCAAAAATTTTTACTGATGACATGCACAAATAAAAATGTTTGGAGAGCATTGATCTAGTCCAACCTTTTCATTTTGAAGATAAGAAATTTAGTCTCCTGGAGGTTTAATGGCCTATCCAAGGTTAGAGAAAAGGTTTGAAAGCCAGATTCTGTTGTGGTCTAGGAGTCTTGGGAATGGCAAAATTTAAGGGCAAAAGGGTACAGGTCTGCCTCAAAAGAATTCAACCACTTAAGCTTTCTTTCAGTTCAAATAGTTTATTAAAACACCAGTTTGGATGGGCAAGATTCCTAGTGACATTAATACAAGTAGGCCAAATGTTAAGAATCTGAGCATTTAATGAGGATAAAGTTATTACTTTTGTACAGAAAGACTGTGGGAAGATCTGGATGGGATCTAGGGGTGGCAAGTAGCCTGGGGTGGTCCAGAGGTAACAGAGAAAGGCATCTAGAAGGGATTAAGGAGGGGCAAGTAGCCTGCATGGGCCAGGTGCAGACAATGAGGGGCACAATGAAAGAGCAGTTAAAAGGATTATTGATCGGGATGGGCAATGTCTCAGGCTAATGCCAGGGACTGGGCCAGGCCTTTTAGGCGTCCATCATGAGTGCCTCATCATTTCCATTGTACTTTGCTGCTGCTTCCACCTCATACTACCTAAACATAAAATTCCCAGAATTCCCTTCTCCTTTCTTGCCCAACAGTTGCATTTACTCTTGCATTGTAAGCATAATTTGTTACCTATTTAGCTATCTTCCAGCCTACATTTGTAGAAGCTTGGAGACAGACTTCTGCAGGAAGGGTGAAGTGTTTGGAACCTGGCTTCAGGGGTTTCTGGGAGATATAGTCTCAGTTCTATTTCAGTGTCCAGGGCAGGTTTCCGCTACATGTTCATCCATATAAAGATTTCTTATTAGGAGTGTTAACTCCTGGTGGGACAGTGTCTCTCGTGGTGTTGGGATGTGGCATAAGCTTAATAAATGCTCTGGATACTGATGACTATGCTCTATTATTTTATTTGATATGTTAATGGAAAAGGATGACTGAGAGGATGCTGGGAAAATCATGGTTCTAAAACCTAAAAACAAACTTTAAGTATTTTTTAAAAATCTATGATTTCACAAAATTCAAAGGAATTTTAGAGAGGTACAGTTTGGTGAAGACAGGTCTTGGTTTAGTATAAAAATGGGACTACCATGATAATGTGCTTTAGTGTAACAAATAGTTTGAATAACCGATGTGACCTGCTAAGATGGCAAATTATTTCCAGCAAAAACCTTGGTATATGAATACTGAAAAAGTCATTAAAATCGGTAGAACTGTGTGTATCAGTTTGGCTCTTCTCCTTTTTGTCTTTGTCTTATTATTTTTCAGTAGGACTTCCAGATAAATTTGACTTAATTGCCTGGACTAAAGAAAACAAACAAACAAAAAAACCTGTAGCTGATTTAGATTTAAATGACAATTTTTTTTTTTTTTTTTACATTTTAGCTGGTCATAGAGTTAGACTTCATTAAAGGCAGGAAAGCATAGGAGAGAACATGACAATATTCTTAGTAAATGACTTAATCATAGCACTAGAAAAGACCTTAGATATCATCTAGTCCAGTCTTTTCATGTGATAGCTGAAGAAACTGAGTCCCAGAGAAGTGAGATGACTTATTCAAGGTAACTGAGCTAGCTGGTGGAAGAAGGAAGAAAGTAGCCCAGATCATCTGATTAGCGGTCCAGTAATACAGATGGGAAATAATCTGAGGTTGAAACGAGGATTTAGACATTGGATCCTCAAAGCTGGCGAGAGCTGGCCCTAGTTAAAATGTGGCTGTCCGCGTTTCTGTATCGCCCCTCTTTCATAATCCACTACTAAACACTGTCTTTCTCCTAGGACTTCAGCCCAATTTGAGCAAGATATTAAGGAAAGAGAATGGAGAGGAAATAAATATTTATATAGCATCTAACATGGGCCAGGCATATAAAATAAGTGCTTATAAATAATGTATCATTCAATCCTCACAAAAACCTTAAGGAGTAGGTACTATAATTATACCCATTTTTACAGTTGAGGAAACTGAAATGGGTTAAATGACTGGTTCAGGGTCACACAGCTAGTAAGCATCTTGGGTAAGATTTGAACTTAGTTCTTTCTAACTCCAGGCCTAGCACTCTATCTACTGTACTGCCTAGATGCCTGTTACCAAACTATTAGTTACTGTCCTTCTATGATAGAGTCGAGTAAAACTTAACTGTTCCTCTTCTTATCTCTTTGGAGCTAGGCTTTCAGTGCTTTCTGGGAGAATATGGAAGACACTTACTCCGGATGAAACTGTGAATGCATAGCGCTGTCACCAAAAATGGAAGGAGTATCTACATTGTTGGCCAGATCCATTCACACATTAATTTATGAAAGTAAATGTAAAGTCCCATACTTGGTTTAAAAAATGTATTAATGTGCTCATGGGAGAGGGCTCTGGGAAAACCTCCAACCTCTGTTACCTTCCAGATAGTATGTAACATTTGGACAGGGGCTTTGTTGAGACAATTCCTTGGCAAAAGAGGGACTCTAATTGTGTGAGTTGTCAGGTCAGGTGGTAGGGGAAGGAGGTTGTAGAGGCTGTACAGCAGATTAGAGTGGGCGATCCTTGGAGTTAAGAGGGATCCTTGCAGTACCAAATCTCATTCAGTGGGTAATATCGACCAGACTGAATTGGCCTCTAACCTGTGGGAGGCCAGAACAGACACATCAGGCTAGAGACAGGAGAGTCAGGAATCAAACAGAAGTTTAATTTCAAAGTGAGGGAAAACAGCTCTCAAGCAAGGAGGAGATCTGGACACATGTGCCAGGGCCACGCCCCTAGTGGGGGAGACTTGACGCAGTGTCAGGGAGATTTCAGTACTTATACCTATGGTTGTGCAGTTAGCTATAGTCCTGACAATGAGGGGTAACACCAACAATGTGAAAAGTTTGATTCATAGAAGGACTTCATGACTAGAACATGGATATTTGTCCAAGCTCCAAGAATGCTTGGTATAGGTCAAAGTATTATAATAATTATGTGATTTTTGCCAGAGGGCAAGATCATCCAGAGCAGTGGTTCTCAACCTGTTGGTTGCGACCCCTTTGTGGGTGGAAGGACCCTTTCACAAGGGTTGCATAAGACCATCAGAAAACACATATTTCTGATGGTTTTAGGAACCAAGACACCACTCATCTATCTGTCTCCAGGCGGGTCTGCCCACATGCAGATACGCCCACATACGGGTATTAAAGGGTCAAAGTATTAGGAAGGTTGAGAATCACTGATACAGAGGGTAAACTCAAAGGATTGTTGTTATGCCAAGCTCAGGGCATAGCTTGCTTGCCAGGTCTTAGCTCTGCAAAACAGGGTGTCTCCTAAAGTCTTAATGGTAACTACTTTGCCATGGTCTTATCTTTGCTTATTTGTTTGTTTCTGGAAAATTAACTTTGTTATAGTTAGTCTAGAAGAGGAAACTTTTTCCATTTACATTGATTTAGACTTTCCAGTAAGAGATACCCACTCCATATGTTGGTTTATATTCCTCACCACATTCATCACAGATATCTCTAAATGGTGCTTTTCAGCAGGATTGATGGGTATTGTCAACAGTGAATAGTCTTCCACAGACTTTGAATTATAACATCATTAAAAAGGGCACAAAGAGTCTACCCAATGACTCAGTAGGCAGAATATTATCACATGAAAGTGGTGAAATGAGAAGAATGCTAGACCTTAAGTTAGGTCTTTGTAACAAAGTTGCTGAAGTAAAAACTATTTTTCACCAGATGCATTCTAGGCTATGCACATACATATATGAAAAGTTGAATTCATGGAATAATAACAATAGTTTGAAATTAGGTGAGGCTTGATGATCACAAAGCAATTTAGACTCATGAAATATAACTCATTCGAGCCTCACAACAGTCATGGGAAATATGCAGTGTTATATATATATATCCCTGTTCAACTGAGTTGGAAACTGAAACTTGGAAAGGTTAAAAATCTCGTCCTTGACACAATCACAAGGTCAGTAAGTGGGAGAGCTCAGGTCCAAACCCAGATCTTCTATTTCAAATTGTGTGCACTTTCCAGTGTAGTATGGGGCAAGAGTCTTCTTGGCTTATGGAAAATAACTATTTGTACCAAAAAGAATTCTTTCGTTTTTCAGAATGATTCATCAAGAAATCCTGTTAATTAGTCATAGGTCACAGGACCAACTAACTAGTCTAGGGGTTACCAAAGTGTGACCCAGTTCTCTCTTTTTGCTTGTATTTCTATCTGTAGTGCTTAGTAAAGTTCCTGTACCTATTGATCACTTAATAAATGCTTGTTGCCTGCCTATTTAAAAGAGAGCAACCAAAATGGTGAAAGGCCTTGAGTTCATGCCAAAGAATGATTTGTTGAATGAAGTAAAGATATTTAGTCTGGGAAAGATAAGACTCCAAGAATGTGATGACTATCTTCAAATATTTAAATGTCTGTTATATGGAGGATCAATTAGATTTATTCTGTTTGACCCCAGAGGGCAAACCTAAAAGGAATAATTAGAAGACATAGGGGCAAATTTAAGCTTGATGTAAAGAAAAACTTCCTTAAAATTAGACCTTCCCTCCAAAAGTGAAATGGATAACTTTGGGAGGTAGTGCATTCCCTATTATTAGAGATCTTCAAGGAAAGATTGGACAGTGACTTGCCAGGTATATAGTAGTAGAGATTATTTTCTTTTTTAAATTCTGGAAAACTCTTTATTGTGGGTGGAATGGGACACAGCAAGTTAGATGATTCCAATTTTGTTGACACTATCTAATGCATCGTAGTCTGGAGCAAGATGGACATAGGCCTTCTTCTCTCCATCAGGCCGGATAAGTGTGTTGGCTTTGGCCATATTGATGTCATACAGCTTCTTTATGGCTTGCTTGATCTGATGCTTGTTGGCCTTGACATCCACAATGAAGACTAGGGTGTTGTTGCCCTCAGTCTTCTTCATAGCAGACTCAGTGGTCGAGGGAAACTTAATGATGGCATAGTGATCAAGCTGGTTTCTCTGAGGGGCACTTTTCTGAGAGTATTTGGGCTGCCTTCAAACTCTTAGTGTCTTGGACTAGAAGGTGGGGGATGTTCAGATCTTCTTTTTGTAGCTATGGACATTCTTCAGCACTGCCTTCTTGGCCTTCAAGGCCTTGGATTTGGCTTCTGTCTTGGTGGGGACCACGGCTTCCTTCTTTGCCTTTGGCACCATCTTGGAGGAAAAGGTAGAGATTCTTTTTATTGTGTTTGGAGTAGATAGCCACTGAGAGCGCTGACCAACTTGAAATTCTCTGATTATGATTCTATAAAGGGCCACTAAGAGATTCTATCTAGTACCACTTGGTTCTGCTGTTGGGGGTTCTTAACATTCTTCCTCTTTCAGATTCGGTGGCACTCGGAAAAAAGTCACCCAAGGTGTGGGTTGGTACACATCTAATGTTCAAGTAAATCATACTATAGGTGACTTTTGTTCAATTCCAAATGGGTAACCATTAATTTTAAGGGAATAGGCATGATAATCTGGAAAATGCCATTTACAAAAGACTGCCCTTCCTAAACATATCATAAATTCATTGAAGATCATTGCCTGAATCACTTGTTTGGTGTGTTTTTCCTCTCCTCCAAAAAGACTAAATACATTTCTAGAATTTAAATTCTGTTAGTAGCAGAACTCACTTTATCTCATCTTCTCAAAACAGTTTCAAGGTCAATTGTAGTGATATGATGCGGTGTATCTCATTATCACTAGTGCTCCAGTACATCTGATACAAGCAGAATGGATTCAAAGTTTCATAGGATACCCTTACATGATCACCCCCAAACTGGGAATAACCATGGTACATACCTAGTACAGGTACTAGATGGTGGTAGTGCTTTGCTAAGCAAGTGAGCAGGAATTGTCAGTCCTTTTATTTGCTCCTACTCTTGTTTATAGGGGCTGGATCTGTCTTTTCCAGACTTGTCCTAGCCTCCTCCCCACTGTCATGGCTTTTTCCTTTAGCTTCTGCCTCTGAAAAATGGTTTTCCTTCCAAAATGGCGGCATGAAGACAATAAGAAGGAAAAATGGCTGAGTTGCCACCTTTGCTGTCAGTCCCAGTGCACCACAACCTCTTTCCACTGAAACTGCTGACTCATTTTGCCTAGAAATACCTGGTGCTAGATTTCCTTTCTTTGTTCTGGATATTTGTAAAATGGAATCAATAATCTTCTCATCTATAAATTGAAAACCCCCAAGAACCTTGATGAATATATGCTACACTTGAAAAAATATGTATATATTTTTTCTTTCTTCCAGGTGTTCTTCTCTTTTCTTTGCTACATTTCAGTAATGAAACACAAGTCAGAAACAGAGAGGTTTGCCTTATTTATCTTTTAGGGGGAAAAAAACTTTAAAAGAGAAACTTAAGAAATGGAGATGCATGAACAAGCATAATATGATCTTACACAGATGCATATGAATGTATATGTGCATATATGTGCATGATTATAGATATCTACATGTGTATGTGTATGTAAGTATATATATGTATGTCTATATATGTTTGTATATATAGGTGTATATGTTTATATATATGAATGTGTGTATATATGTGTGTGTGTGTGTGTGTGTGTGTGTGTGTCCACACTTAAACATAGCCTTTTTGAGGGAGGGCAGGGAAAAAGGAGGAAAAAAAGAACTAAGTAAAAAGGTACATAGCAGAGAACAAAATTTATTTACTACAAGGAAGTAAAGATGGACAGCTCTGAACACAATGTAGATAGAATATTTATTATATAGTCTTTTTTGAAATGGAAATCTATTGCTTTATATTTTGAATCCTCTCTTATGTTCTGCTGTACACATGGCAATGTTTTTTTTTCTTTTCTTATTTTGTATTTAAGTTTAGATTTTTAAAAATTTACCCCCCCCCCAAATATGGGAGATTTGGAAATCAAACACACTTCTCCCAAAAGAGAGAAGGAGCATGAGGAATTACCAGTGTTGGACTCAGTAATTTGTACAGTTTCAACAAACCCAGAGTATGCTTCATGTCTATGGTCAGTAGTGTAACCAGATAGTCTATTTCCTGTATCAGCCATTAGTGGTAGGTGTCCTGACTCTTAGTCTAGCCTTCCTCAAGTGTTGGAAGGTGTGTCTCCCAATCTACTTCTCTTCCTTTCAGTTCTTTCTTCCCCCTCCCCAGTGCTGGAGGATGTGGCTTGTTGGTCAAATTTTGGCTCAGTCAGTCGAGGGTCAGAACTAATTCTCTAAGGGTCAAAGAAAGGAACTCTGGGGGATTTCTGTCCTAATCGGCAAGCCTCCAATTCCAGCATCCTTACTTCCTTGGCAGTCCCAAAAGACACTACGTACAGAGTCCAGAGAAAGGAACATGAGAGATGGATAAAAATGGGAAGTAAAAAAGTAAATGCAAAAGGGTAGTTAAGTGTCCTATATTGCAGGCCCCAATGTCTTTTTCTTCCATTTCTTTCAAAGAAAATTATTACTATCTTTTATTTTTAACATCACTGTTATTTCTAAATATTTTTGCTCCTTGTTCTCCTGCCTGGAGAGCTATTCCTTGAAATAAAGAATAAAAAAAGATGGAAAATGTTACTTCATTAAAGCCAAAGAACATTTTAGCTGTGTCAGACACGTCTGCAAAGAAAGGAAGGAAGCTCATTTTCTTATCTTTTCCAGGTTCAAGTTTCTTGGTCAGTATAATGATGAAGCATTCTTTTGTTCTTTACATTTACATTGCTGTAAAAATTAATTATGTTGTTTTCCTGGTTCTGCTTAATTTACTCTGTATTATTTCATGTTTTCCCATGCGTCTTTGTCTTCATATTCATTGTTTCTTATGTCTCAGTAATGTTCTATTACCTTCATTTGGCTCTTTGTTTAGCCATTCCCCATGTCACAAGTATCTACTTTGTTTCCAATTCTTTACAACCATAAAAAAATACTGCTTTGAACATTTTGGCTTGTGTGAGGCCTTTCTTCCTGTCTTTGACCTTTTTGAAATTTATGCATACTAGTGGAATAACTGGGTTGAAGGCCATTGATATTCTTGTCAATTTTTTTTAAAGCATAATAAAAAAATCGTTTTTCAGAATGACTGGACAGCTTCATAGCTCCACTAACAGTAGTGGGTCTTTTTGCAGTCCCTCCAACATTGACTGTTTGCATCAGCTGTTCTTCTTTGGGCTTATTAAACTCAAAAGAGAGCTTGTTGTTTCTTCAAAATTCTATTATTCTCTGTTTTCTTTTTCTCAATGTAAAGAAATTAGGATAAACAGTACAAAAGCTAATACAAAATATTGCTTCCTGTTGATACTTCGAAAACAGGCAATTCAACATTGAACACTATTCTTCTATTTTCTCCCTACAAAAAAAGTAGCTATAAATCAAACCCTATATTTTTTTTAAATCTCTCTACAAGTCTCACAAGATAAAAAGTTAGCTACAAAATTAACTAGCAAGTGTTTGACCAAGATAAGTAATAACACTTCTGCTGAAAATTGAAAAGCTATTATTTCATTGTTAGAAGCAAAAATAATTTTTGCATGTATGCTTGCTAAGATGCAAATCCATATTAAGCATGATTACATTAATATAAATAGCACAAAATAAATATAATTTATACTTTAGCCATGGATATTAAAGATACCAAGAATGATACTACTTCTTTTTCTCTCTCTTTCCCCCAAGTAGGAATACATGGGAAAAGGTTTCAATTGAGATAATCATTGGATTTTAGAGAGGGAATTTATTGAAATGGATCGCATTAAGAGTCAGATTTGAGCCAAAGCAAAGCAAATAGTTAAATAACAATGACAGCTAGCATTTTATAGCATTTTGAATTTTACAGAATACTTTAACTATCAAATTTATCCTGGAAAGTAGTGCTATTATAATATCCATTTTATAGTTGAACAACCTGAAGCAGACAGAAAGAAACCCACAGCTAGGAAGTATCTGAGTCTGAATTTGAATTCAGATCTTCCTGACTCCTGGTCCAGCTCTCTCTCTCCTGTACCACATTAGCTGCCTTAAAAAAATAGTTGGTAGATTTGAACAGAGTAGACATAGAATTTGGATAATTCAGAAAACCATATCCCCATTTTAAAGCAGGGTACCTAGGAAATTTTTTTTGTTGTTTTGCCATTGTGTCAGACTCTTTGTGATCCCATTTGGGGTTTTCTTAGCAAAGATACCAGAGTAGTTTGCCATTTCCTTCTCCAGCTAATTTTGTAGATGAGGAAACTGAGGCAAACTTGCCTAAGGTCGCATGCTCTATCCGCTTTGCTGCCTAGCTGCCTCTAGGAAATTTAAGGTTAATTTAGTTACCAGAATTATTTGTTAATCCTTCCTTAGCCACCCAAATTCACCAACTAACTACTTAACAATTCAGAGGTAGGGAATACTAGACATTGAGAAAGAACCTTCAACACAGTTTTAAAGGAAAACTTTTCAAAGTAGAGATAGGACTAATAATGGACTAATAATGGATGATTTTCTTTTTAAATTTTTTTAAAAAAATTTTCTTGTTTACATCATTCCTTTCCACAAGATTTTGAGTTGCAAATTTTCTCCCCATCTTTCCCTTACCCCCAACCCCAAAACAGTGATCCCCCTGTAAAGCCCCTCCCCCAATCTGTTCTCTTATATACCCTCCTCCAATGAAACTCTAACTTTCTGGTAGAGCATGGAGGGTCTCCCTAGCCCAGTCCCTGTATATTTTAATTCCCAGTTGCATGTAGTTAATAATAATAATAATATATATATGTATATACACATATACACATATATGTGTTTTGTTTTTTTAACATTTGATTGTAGAGCTTTAAATTCTAGATTCTTTTGGTTCCTCCCTTGTCACCCACCCCCACTGGAAGGACAAGCAATTCAATACAGGCTGTACATATGTAATTATGCAGGACAT
>JAQQSW010013032.1:0-12403 GCA_028646575.1 Pseudocheirus occidentalis
GCTCTCTACATGAGAAGTATAGTCAGAGCATTTATTCAAGTACCAGAAGATTGAGTCCCAAAACCAGAAAGTCAAAGCCAACACAGTAGTTATGAAGTTGGCACATGTAGTTAAAGTAGTAAATACCCACATTCTCAAGCATTCAAAACAGGACAGGCGACCTCAGACAAAGGTCCTCCTCTCCTCACTCACAGCAACTGCTCAGCATTCAGGCAGCCTTGTGTCCAGCAGCTCCGGCCCCTCCGCAGTTCTCCTCCCTGGCAGTCCTCAGCAAGAGTCCTTAGCAGAGATTCTGACTGGCTCAAAGAAAAAGGAGTTTGTGCCTCTGCCGCTGCCTCCACTGCTGCCACTGCTGCTGCCGCTGCCTCCAGTCACCAGCACGGATGGTAGCTTGGTTCTGGCGTTCTCTTGCTCCACCCCTTCCTGCTACGTTAGCATGTTCAAGGGGCACGGAAGATCTTTAAATCTCAGCATCATTACAGCTCTTCACAGTCTTTTGTGGGTTAAATTGGGATCTGAATATTTTATTTTCCCACCTAATTAAATCCATACAGTGATTCTCCAGTGGGACAGATAACACTTAGATTAGAGTACAAAAGAGGCTTATCTTTCCTTGACAAAGCTTTTCTTCATAATTCACATTAATCAAATTTATCAGAGAGCAGGGTAAAAATGTGTAAACTGCACAAGGAAGGTTTTCTGTCACAAAAGCCAAGGAATCACATGGCATCATGATATGTGAGTTATCACAGATTTTGGAAGATTATGCCAACAAAGCCCAAGTTTTGGAAAGCTTTACCACACTGAAAAGGACTTTAGAGGCCATCAAGACCAACTCCCTAAATTTAAAGAAAAAAAACTTGAGGCACATAGCAGTTATGTGACTTGTTCAGGATCACATAGATACTAGGTGTTTGAGGTGGGATTTGAAGTTAAGGCCAAAGCCTCATCTGTTATGCCATGCTTAGCCTTCCCCCCAGGGATATACTAGAGCCAGCTCAAAATTTTCAGTGTGAGCATTTACATTTTAGAAATTTGCAAACATGGCAAATAAGGGCTTGATTTATTGGGTTTTTTTTTTATTTCTAGACTTAAGAAAGTGATGGATCTTGGGGGGAGGAAGGGCAGAGCCAAAATGGCAGAGTAAAGGCAGGGACTCCACTGAGATCTCCCCCAAATCCCTCCAAATATCTTTAAAAAGATTCTAAACAAATTCTAGAGCAGTAGAACCCACAAAAAAAGACAGAGTGAAACAAATTTCCAGCCTAAGACAACCTGAAAGGTTTACAGGAAAGGTCTGTTGTACCAAAGTGAGAGAGGAAGCCAGTATAGCTCAGGCCCCAGAAAACCCAGAGCAGGCCTCAGGGAGAATGAATCATTGGCATCAATGGTGGTTTCCAGATATCTCAGTCCATAGATTCCAAAGACAACTTAGAAAGTTGGCAGGAAAGATCTGTTGGACCTGAGTGAGAGTGGGGCGTAGTCTAGCATGGGCCATGCCAGCACAGCCCTGCCCCCAGGAAACCAGAAGCAGGCCTTGGGAGTGACTGGATTAGCAGCCACAGTAGTTGATTGTGGAGCCCTCGTTTACCCAGAAAAACTGAGTATAAAACTTCAGAGGAAAATGGATATTCAATGAGATAGAGGAATTTCAAGTATTCTTGAGAAAAGACCAGAGCTAAATAAAAAAACTGACTTTCAAATACACGACTCAAGAGAAGCATGAAAAGGTAAATAGAAAAGAGAAATCACAAGAGACTTATTAAAATTAAACTGTTTACATTCCTACACGGACAGAAGATATTTGTAACCCATAAGACTTCTCTCATTATTCGGGTAGTCAAGAGGAGCATATATAGACAGAAGACACAAGTGTGAGTCGAATATAAAGGGATGATATCTAAAAAATAAAATTAAGGGGTTAGAGAGGAATGTACTGGGAGAAAGAAAAAGGGAGAGGTAGAATGGGGTAAATTATCTCACATAAAAGAGGCTAGAAAAAGCTTTTATAGTGGAAGAGAAGAGCGGGGAAGTTAGGGAGAGTGAGTTAACCTTACTTTCTTCAAAATTGGCTCAAAGAACGAATAACATACATTCAATTGGATATAGAAATTTATCTTACTCTCCAGCAAAGTAGAGAGGAAGAAGATAAAAGAAAGGGGAGTGACAGAAGGGAGGACAGACTGGGGTAGTGGGAAGCAAAACACTTCTGAGGAGGGACAGTGTGAAAGGAGAGAGAGAATAGAAAAAGCGGGACCTGGGGGAGATAGGATGTAGGGAAATACAATTAATCTTTCACAACATGACTATTATGGAAGTGTTTTGCACATGTATAACCTGTATCAAATTGCTTGCTTTCTTGATAGAGGGGAAGAGGGTTGGGAAGAAAGAAGGGAGAGAATTTGGAACTCAGAGTTTTTAAAATGAATGTTAAAATTGTTTTTTCATGTGACTGGGGAAAAATAAAATACTAAATAGATTTAAATTAAAAAAGAAAGAGATGGAGAAAATGTCAATGATGCAGAATAAACTTACAAAGTTTTTCCTGAATTTTAGGAGAATCAATTGTCAAATATTTTTGAACAAACTCCATGCTCTATCCACAATATGATATCTATACAGACTATCTGAATATGGAAATATTCATTGCTAGAAGTCTGGCCACTGGGTGATGACTGTTTGGCCTTGGTAGACCCAAGAATCTTGACAGGATTATTGAACTTCAATGATAAAGGGAGTACCCACATTGATGTGTCTTAAGAGAATTAAAAATAGTTATTAATAAACAGTGTAACGCCATGATTGGGAAGCTGCTCATACATTGCATTATAGACAGTTGAAACAAAAACTGGAAACCCTAACTGTATTGTTTAAAACTAGTTCCTTAAGCAAAATTTAACTATGAAACAGTGTATTACATGATTAAAAGAATTAAATTTAAAATTAAGTTAAATTAAATTAAATTTAAATAAAATTAAAATTAAATTTAAAAAAATTAAATATGGAGTCAGAGAGTCTAAATGTGAATCCACACTGTATACTCACTACCTATGTGATGTTGAGAAAGTCACTTAATCCAGGAGTGTGACAATAAATATTTAACAACTAGTTTCTTTAAAAAAAAAAAAAGTGTGACTTAGTACATTTTTAAATTCAATCTGTATCATTAACATTTTTCCATTACTTTTGTAAGTGAAGAAAATGAATGAAAAACAAATCAATCCCTGAATTGTATCAATTAGAGATTTTTTTCCCCCATTTTTGGTGCTTCTTTTTCCAAACTAACTCTTTTTTGATGATTTTCTTGCATAACTCTCATTTCCTCCCCCCCCCCCAATTTTTCTTCTACCTCTCTTATTTGATTTTTAAAAATCTTTTCCGAGTGCATCCAGGAAGACTTTGGGAGCCTGAAACCACATTTCTTTTTGAGGCTTTACATGTAGGCATTTTGACATTGTTGTCCGTCCTCTTCTGAGTTTGTGGGGTTTTTCCTGTCTTTATAGTAGCTTTCTATGGTCAGAGCTTTTTTTGTTTGTTTTGGTTTAGTTTTTTGCTCATTTTCCAGTCTATTTTGTGACTTAAGTTGAGCTCTGTTCCTGGGGCACAGGCGGCACTGTCCCAGATTTCTTACTGTGGGTACTGTGAGTCCCAGGTGGTTGGCCACTGACTTTCTATGTGGTGGCTTCTGAGGGTAGCAGTTCACTTGCTGTGCTGGGATCTCCTGGCCTAGTTTAGATGGTTATGTCAGGGCCTCTTGGCCTGACCACTCCTTCTGTGCTGCTAGTCTGCTGAGCTGGGGCCATAGAGCCTCATTGCTGTTCTATACTGGGGTCAGGGGCCTCCCACTGGCTTCCCTGTATACCACCCACATTGGTCTGTGCTCCCCTTTTACCCGAGGGAGACAGATCTTTCCTACATTCCTTCTAAGTTATCTTGGTCTAAAAAAATGTTTCATGCTGTCCTGTGGATTCTGTCACTCCTGAATTAATTTTGAGGTGTCATTTAAAGTTGTTTTGAAGGAAATTGGAAAGAACTTCAGGCAACTTTCTGCCTTTTCTCCACCATCTTGGCTCCACCACCAATAGTTGGAGATTTCTAAGGTATAAATGTTCAAACTAAAATTTCAACAATTGAGTTTGGGAAAACCACTTAACTTCCCTAGTTCTTATTGTCCTCATGTAGAAACAGAGACAGTTAGAATATATAGGTGATTTCTAAGATGCCTTTTAGCTCTAAATTCTTTGATATCTCCTTTACCTTAACCCCTATAACATTCATTATATGTGTCACTATATATTATATGTCATACTATATACTATGTATACAAGTCTATACTATATATTGAGTGTATTATACTATTGAGTGTATATGATTAAACTAAATCACATATTGACTTGTATTATCATCAATCAAGCACACATTTATTAAGCATTTACTGTATGCAAAGCACTGAGGATACTCTCACTAAAAATAGCCCTATTCCTCAGAGTTTACATTCTATCACTCAGTCAATAAACATTTATTAAGCACGTGTTATATACCAGGTACTGTGTTATGTGCTGGGGACACAAAGAAAGGCAGAAGACAGTTTCTGCTTTCAAAGGAGCTCACAGTCTAACGGAAGAAATAACATGTAAAAAACTATATGCAAAGAAGTTATATGTAAGATAAATTGGGATAATCTCAGAGGAAAGGCACTGGAATTAGGGAGGATCGTTCTTATGTATATGCCACTTGTATCTACCACTATAAAATAAGTCTCTTGAAGTCAGGGAAGTCTTATAATGACTTTATATTACTCATATCTCTTGCATAGTTCTTTACAGTAAATTAGTCAATATAAGCCAATGTAGACTAACTACAGGAATCAATAAAATTTATCCCATCCAAGCTGCCCTTTCTCCTTCTCCTACCTCCCCTGAGTAATGTGTTTCTGTAGGTTTATGAAAAAGTGAAATCTTTTTGTTCTCACCTAGGATCTCTGCAAAAATGAAAGGCAGTCTATCCCAGAAAGAAAACTGTTATTTTGGCACCAAATGCTCCAAGTGAAAGTTGAGTAGGCAGAAATAGCTGAAGAAATGGTAAGTATATTTAGAATTTCTTTCATTTTATTACCTCACTTTATGGACCATATGTATGTTCACCACTAGTCAGGTTTTTTTTAATATATGATGATCTATATCCTACAGTATTAGATACAAAATATAGATGGATATTAATAATGGAGAATGAGTTTTCCCAACTGAAGAGATGGAAAAAAATCAGTAAGATTCAAATTTAGTAAAATTAATTTACTACTACTGCATAAAGTATGTATTCTCTGGAATACAGGTCAATAGAAATAGCAATAACTCTTATGGTAGACAAATAAAAGAGAAATGGAGGATACTCTGGGCAAAGTTAATGTTGCTATAGAAACCATAATGTTCAAAAGTGTGATTTTGAAGTTGTGCCTTTTTAAGTGTTGCCTTGCTAGACTTTTAGCTTTTAACTTTTTTTTTTAAAGAAAAAGAAAATCTTTACTTTTTGTATTAACTGCTGGAGACTGAGATATGACACCTGCCCATCTATCTAACCCTCTTAAAAGACAGCTAGAGCGCCTTGTCCTATGTGTTCTCCATAGCATACAATCTACTTAATCTGAAAAATGCACTGTCTTCAACTTTAATTTACATTTCCTTCTACAGTGGGAATTAAAGGGCAGAGGTAAGAAAACTAGAGAAGGAAGAAAGGGGAGAAGCATCATTTGCTTGCAGGCAGACAATTCTCAGTGCCAGGGTCAAAGCACTGTCAAAGGATGGGTTTTTTTGTGCACTGGTTGAAAGTCATTTTGAAATGTTAAAGTCAGCAAAGAAGCTATTTGAACCCCAAAGTCAATCAAGTTTGATCAGGGTGGGACAGAAATGATAGATTCATCTCATTCTCACATAACTCAAAAATAACAAAAGTAAGCCTAGAAATGTTGGGCTCTTTAATTTATTGTTATTCAGCATAAATCTCACACAGTCATATACATATCTGGGAGACTGAGGTATAATGAGATTTAATCGATAACTTTATCAACTCAGTCTTCTCTGCCTGCAATCTTTATTCTATTATTTCTCATAGTCTCCTCATTCAGTAGTGGGTTTGCTTGGTTTTTTTTGTCTGAGTATCATTCTGATTTTTTGACTAGCATGTCTCATCAGAGCTATAGTTAACCTGAAGTAATATGTGCTTTAAATTCAGTGCCATGTAAGTAGGTGGCACTTACCCATATTCATTGAATCAAAGTTGTAGACAAAGTGGTTTGGGGAATCACACTGCTATCAGATATGTAGTGTTGGGTCTGAAATCAGGAAGACCCATCTTCCTGAGTTCAAATCTGGCCTCAGGCACTTACTAGCTAGGTGTCCCTGATCAAGTTACCCAACCCTGTTTGTCTAAGTTTTCTTATCTATAAAATGAGCTGGAGAAGCAAATGGCAAACCAGTCCAGTATCTTTGCCATGAAGACCCTAAGAGGGGTCACAAAGAATGGGACACAACTGAAAAATGAATAACAACAAAAGAAATAGAATGAACTACAATTAATTTATCTAATTTCTTAGTGTTTTATCATAAATCAGATAAACTCTTACCCCATAAGAACTTAGAACTAGCCAGGGAGAAAATCAGAAGCACAGAGATGAAGAGACCTAAGTAGCCACCTATTCTAATCCCTAATAAATCATAATGTATAATGCAATCCCTAAAGAATTCCAGTATGGCGTTTACCTCCTTAGTCAAATCATTCTCATTTCAGATAGTTTCAGTTAGTTTTACTTCTTTTAAAAAAAATTTTGGCATCAAATGGAATTTTATTCTTTGCTACTTCCATTCATTGTTCCTGGTTGGATCAATCAATCAATAAGTTTTTATTAAGTACCCATTGTGTGTCAGTCACTGTGCTAGTTGCTGTTAATGCAGAGTATCAATGCCTCTCAGTTCTTTGAAGATCCTAACTAGTTTCTTTGGCCATTTTTTCTTGTTTTGTTTGTTTGTTTTGTTTCAATTCTGCAGAACAAGATGCCCCTCCCAGGATAAACTGATTACTTCTAATCTTATCACCATGCTGCTGACATAAGCCTTAGATACTCAACACCTTTCCCACCTGCCTAAGTCTTCTCTCCCTAGTCAATAGAGGGCTGGAGGATATAATACTAAATTCTTCCCAAAGTCTCCCTTTATACCAGTCAGAAATTGTACTTCCATGTCACATTACTAGTTCCACTCACTCCTGGTTTCCTCTTTCCTCTCTTGCCAGCTTCCTTTCATCCACTGTCTTCCCCCATTAGATTGTAAGTTCCTTATAGGCAAGGGACTGTCTTTCTTTTTCTTATGTGTGCCTAGCACACATTAATATGCAATAAATGTTTATTGAACTTAATTGCTGAACTGAGGACACAGATTTCAGGACAAGTTAACTTACAGTTTTGTCTTTTCTTGCTTTGTTTTTGTTTGCTCTGAAAATATAGAGCTCTCAGCTAGCTAGTGGTGGCTGGGCCCAATCGCAGCCTACTGGATTTCCATTCAGGGGCAAGAACAGAGTTATGTTGCCCAGACTCAGACTCAGGTCAGGAACTTGCAAAGCTCAGACCAAAAAGACAAGAAACAGACTTCACACTGGAGCAGACTACCTTGAAAACAGACTAACTGAGATCCTTAAAGAACATAACATTCCAAACCTACAGAAAGTAGCAACAAGACCTAAGAGAAGACAAAACAGAACTATTCAATGCCTAGGAATTTCTTCTAGAAAGACCCAGGGCCTAGCCCTAACATGAAATCTTAGTTTACGAAGTAAGAATGGAAGAATGAAGAAAAAAGAAAGAATTCAACCATAAAGGGATTTTTATAGTGACAGGGATAATCAAGAAACAGATACAGAAGATAATTACTTGAAAATATTTATAATATAAGCAAAACCTCATTAAAAAAAAGTTTTGACATAAGTTTAACTAGAATTACTGAAAGGAATTTTTAAAAGTTTTAAGATTATTTTATTAATAAAATAAAAGTGCTAGAGAAAAAAATGGGGAAAATATGAGAGCTGTGAAGCAGACTTGGAAGGAAAATTAACAATTTAGTACAAAAAGTACAAAACCATCCCTAGACAACAGATTTTTTTGAAAATCAGAAAGGACTAAACAGAACTTAATAACTCCATAAGATAAGAAATATTAAAACAAAGTCACTGAAAAAAATAGAAGAAAATGTAAGGTATCTCATAACAAAAACATCTGATCTGCAAAAACAGATCAAAAAGAATAATTTAAGAATTATTGGACTGCCTGCAAGCTACATGAAAAATGGACCCTGGTCATCATATTACATGAAATCAACAAAGAGAACTTTCCAGATCTATTAGAAGTAGAAAGCAGAGTGAAAATATAAAGAAATCACTAATCATACTCTGAAAGAAATTCCAAAATAAACACTCCCAGGAACACTATTGCCAAAATCCAAAGCTTCCACATCAAAGAAAAAGTACTCCAAGTAGTTAGAAACTAAAAAGGATCCACACATGATCCATGAAGGTGCCCCAAAATGAATCACACAACATACAGCAAATGGAATAAAATATAGCAAATCACACAAGATATAGAAAATGGAATAAAATGTTTCTAAAGACAAAAGAAATGGGCTTATAATCAAGAATGAGTTATCCATCAAAACATGGCAAATTCCAATTGTCTTTTCTCAGATCTCATCATTTTTTTTTTTTTACATCTCTGCAGTCTTTAACCCTGCTGATGACTCTTTTTCTTGATATTTTCTTCTCTGTAGGTTTTTACGACACTTCTTTCTCCACTTCTCCCCCTACCTATCTGACTGTTCCTGGTTAATCTCCTTTGCCGGATCTTTATCCAAGTTACTTCCAAAAACTTTGAGTGTACCACAGGACACTTCTAGAGCCTCTTTTCTACCTCCATGCTAATTCACTTGGTGATCTCATCAATTCCCATGGACTGAATTATCATGTCTATGCTAATAATTCTGAAATCTCCTTACCTAGCCCTAACCTCTTCCCTGATCTGTCTTTACTTCTCCACCTGCCTATTTGATATCTCGAAGTGGATGTCCTATAAATATTTTATACTCAACATGTCTGAAACTAAACTCACTGTCTTTCTTCCCATGCCTTCCCCTCCAATTCCAAACTTCCCTATTACTGTTGGACATTTCTTCTGGTCCCCAAGCTCACAACCTAGGTGTCATTCTTAACTCTTTACCCTCTTTCAGTCCTCCAAATCAAATCTAGGGCCAATGCCAATCAATTTTGCCTTTGTAACACTTCTTGTATATACTCTCTTCTCTACTCTGATACTGCCCCCACACCAGAGCAAACCCTTGTCATATCACACCTTATCTATTTCAATAGCCTGCTAATTGGTCTGCCCACCTTTTGTCTGACCTCAGTCCGGTCTGTCATCCATTAAATTTCCAGAGTAATATTCCCAAACTGTAGGTCTGACCATGTCATCCTCTACTAGATAAACTCCAGTGACTCCTTATTACCACAGGATCAAGTATAAAATCCTCTGCCTGGTATTCAAAGCCCTTCATAATAAAAATGTCCCCCACACATACCTTTCCAGACTTTGTACACCTTAAACAGCCCTGCCCTGCATCCCCACAGTTTTTAATCTAATGTCATTGGCTTCCTCGCTATTCCTCACATAATATACTCCATCTCCCATCTCTGGGCATTTTCATTAACTGACCTCACTGATTGAGATACTTTCCTCTCTCACCTCTGCCTTTTGGCTTCCCTCAAGACCCCATTAAAATCTCACCATTTATATAGGAATCGTTTCCTCATCCCTCTCAGTAATGGTGCCTTTGCTTAATTGATTATTTCCAATTTAGCCTATATATAGCTTATCTCCCCCATTATATTGTGACCTCCTTGAGACTAAGGACTGTGTTTCACCTTTCTTTGCATTCCCCATCACTCAGCACAGTGCCTGGAAAATGGTAAATGCTTAATGTATGTTTATTCACTGAAGTGTTTACATTATACTAGGGCCTAGCAGTGGTTCTCAACCTTCCTAATGCTGCGACCCTTTAATACAGTTCCTCATGTTGTGGTGACCCCCCAACCATAAAGTTATTTTTGTTGCTACTTCACAACTGTAATGTTGCTACTGTTATGAATCATAATGTAAATATCTGATATGCAGGCTGTATTTTCATTGTTACAAATTGAACATAACCCACAGGGTGAGAACCACTAGAACCTAGTAACTAGGGGGAGATGGTACAAGTATCCCCTTAGAACTGTAATATCATCAGGAATCATAGAGGAAGTTTATATCACAAAAGTCCCAAGAGAGATTTTTGTTATACTTGGTGACCTTAAAAAAAGAAAGGCAATGGAGAAGAAAAAGAATATGTTAGAGTAAGAAGGGTACAGGAGAGATTATTTCACAGGAATATACAATGTACAAGTGAATGACTACACAAACAAGGAGGGAGTGGCAGAAAGAGTGACTTATCTTCATCCTAACTAGTCAGTGGGACACACACATACAAACTGGGTACAGAAATACATTTCACTCAACAAGAAAACAGAAGAGAACAGAAAGATAGGAGGAGAGAATAAGGAAGTAGGTAAACTCAGGGAGTGATTAGTCATAAGCAATTAAATTTAAAAAAAAAACCTTTAGCCACAGGGAATGTATTAAAAGAAAGGTTTGAAAAGAAAAACAAAGGGGGATAAGAACATGGAATTAAACTCTGGGTGAGAAAAAAAATCCAGAGGATCATATGAGCAGAATTAGACTGAATCTAGCATAGAACACTGGTGCTAATCACACTCTTCATTCACCACATTTTTCACTGTAAAGAGCAGGGAGGAAATATTGTGCAATTAAAAAAATAGAAGAGAATATGACAGAGAGAAAAACACAATTAATGACCATTCCTGCAAATGCAAATGGTATTAACTCACCCATAAAACAGAAAAGCAGAATGGATTAGAAAACAGAAACTGAATATATATTGTTTACAAAAAACATTTAAAATAAATGGTAGGAATAAAATCTGTTATAATTGAGTAGATGGTTAAAAGATAAACAAGGAAATTGCATTATGTTGAATGGTAACATAGAAAATGAATTCATAAGTCCAATAGCAAGAGATGGTAAGAGAAACCCCATTTAAAGTTACTGTAGGCATTATAAAATATTTGGGAATCTACCTGCCAAAACAAACCCAGTACCTTGATGAACACAACTACAAAACACTTTTCACACAAATAAAATCTGATCTAACTAATTGGAAAAACATCAATTGCTCATGGCTGGGTTGAGCTAATATAATAAAAATGACAATTTTACCTAAATTAAATTACATATTTAGTGCCATACAATCAATCTACCAAAAATTACTTTATAGAACTAAAAAAAATAGTGACAAAATTCATTTGGAAGAACAAAAGGTCCAGAATATCAAGGCAATGAATGAAAAGATATCTAGGAAAGGTGGCCTAGCTGTACTAGATTTTAATCTGTGTTATAAAGTATCAGTCATCAAAACTGCTTGGTACTGGCTAAGGAATAGAGTAGTGGATCAATGGAATGGATTGGGTACAAAAGACTCAGTAATCAATGATTATAGTAACATACTATTTGATAAGATGAAAAACTCCAGTTTGGGGGATAAGAACTCACTATTTAACAAAAATTGCTGGGAAAATTGGAATATACTATGGTAGAAACTGGGCATAGACCATCATCTAATGCTGTACACCAAAGTCGAGCCTAAATGGGTACAAAATCTATGTATAAAAGCTGATACTGTAAGTAATCTGGGAAAGCAATAGTTTATCTGTCAGATTTATGGAGAAGGGAAGACTTTATGACCAAAGAAGAGTTAGAGAGCATTATAAAATGCAATATGGATAATCTTGATTACATTACATTGAAAAGTTTCTGTTCAAACAAAGCCAATATAACCAAGATTAAGAGGGAAGTGGGAAATTGGGAAAGAATTTTTACAACCAGTGTCTCTGGTAAAGGCCTCATTTCTAAAATATACAGGGAATTAAGTAAAATCTATAAGAATGTAAGTCATTCCCCAATTGATAAATGGTCAATGGATTTGAACAGGCAATTTTCAGAGGTAGAAATTGAAGATACCTATAAACATATGAAAAAATGCTCTAAATCACTATTGATTTAAGAAATGCAAATCAAAACAACTTTGAGGTACCACATCTCTCCAGCCAGATTGGCTAAGATGACAAAACAGGAAAATGACAAATGCTGAAGAGGATGTGGAAAAATTAGAACACTAATGCATTGTTGGTAGAGCTTTAAACTGATACAACCTTTCTGGAGAGCGATCTGGAACTACGCCCAAAGGGCTATAAATAATTG